>JAVBJF010000583.1:0-155334 GCA_033439095.1 Pseudococcus viburni
ATTTTTGGTGGGAAAAATTAATTAATTGGTTTTGGAATTTTAAAAATTAATTTTTTAGGAAATTTTTTATTTTTGAATTAATTTTTTGGGAATTAATTATTATTTTCTGGGAAATTTAATTATTGTGAATTAATTAATTAAATTTTGGGAATTAATTTTAAAATTTTATTGTGTGTTATTAATTAATTATTTGTGTGGAATTAATTAATTATTGTGATTAATTTTAATTATTATGATTAATTATTTGTTAATTAATTATTTGGTGAATTAATTAATTATTGTATTAATAATTAATTGTGTGATATTATTATTTGTGTGAATTAATATTATTTGTGATTAATTAATTATTTGTGAATTAATTATAATTATTATGGAATTAATTAATTTTAGGAAATTATATTTGGGAATTAATTTTATTGGGAATAATTATATTTGTGAATTATTATTAATTTTAATTATTGTTATTTGTGTGGAATTAATTAATTAATTGTTGAATATTTTATTTTGGAATTATTATTTTGGAATTAATTATTATTGGTGAATTAATTATTATTTGTGGATTAATTTATTTGTTGAATGAATTTTATTATTAATTTTATGTTGAATAATTAATTTTGTAATTAATATTTGTTGATGAATTAATTATATTGGTGGAATTAATATATTGGTGAATTATTTATTTGGTTAATTAATTAATTTTGTATTAATTATTTTTTGATTATAATTTGGGAATTATTTAATTGGGTAATAATTAATTTTGTTAATTAATATAATTAGTGGTATTTGTTATTGGTAACTGGTTATGGACGGTAGTAACAGGGGTTTAACATGTTAAATATTAATGTTAATTATTTAACCCTGTGTCCACTGACATCACATTTCTTGTAACTTTAAATTATTTTAACATGTATTTTCAAATTTTAACTGTATAAAATGGATTAAATATAATTAAATTGTTTATTAATTGAATTAATTTTTTTAATATTATAATATTAATATTGATTTATATGTGATTATAATTGTTTAATTTAAATTTAATATTATTTTATGTGTATAATATTTTTTGATAATATTTATTTTATAATATTATATTATTATTATATGTGGATAATATGTGTATTATATGTGGATAATTTGATAATTTGGATTTAATTGTGTTTAATTATTTGTGTGGATAATTAATTATTGAATATAATTTGTGTGAATTAATTTTATTTGTGGAATTAATTATGATTTGGTGGAATTAATTATTTGATACGTGGGATTAATTTTTTAATTACTTGGAATTATTTAATTATTTGGTTAATTAAAATAATTATTTGAGAATATTGATTATTATTTGGGAATTAATGTAATTATTTGTGTCAATAATATTATTGGTGATTAATTAATTAATGGTGAATATTTATTGTGTGTAAATTGTGGGAATTGTGTGTAATGGGAATGGTGAAACTGGGTAAATGTGGGGATTATTTCAAATGGTATATTTCAAAACTGTAAATTTAAAACATGGTATATTTAAATATTAAACCATGGTAGAATTATTTTCAAAACAGTATGTTTTCAAAACACTGGTATGAATTCAATCTGTATGTTCAAAACACTGTATGTATTAAACATGGTGTTTAAAACATGGGTTTTTTGATTAAAACACTGGATATTATGGATAATTTAAACCACTGGTTTTCAACTGTATTTCAAAACATGTATGTTTTCAAAACTTATTTTCAAAACATGGTATGAATTCAAACTGGTTGATTAAACCATGTATATTTAAACATGGTATGATTTTCAAACTCTGGTAGGTCAAACCATGGTTGTTAAACACGTATGATTCAAACACTGATATTTCAAAACCACTGGTATGATTTCAAAACACTGGAAATTCAAACCACTTTTTAAACGCTGAATTAAAAATTTGATAATGTTGAATTAAAAATGTGTAATAATAATTGTTGGAATTAATATTATATTGGAATTAATTTTGATGAATTAATTAATTGTGGAATAATTAATTGTAATTTTATTTTGTGGAATAATTTAATATTATTGTGTGGAATTAATTAATATTTGTGTGGAATTATATTATTGGTGAATATTATTATTGTGGAATTAATTAATTATTGTGATTTATTATATTGTGTGGAATTATTAATTTTGGATTATTAATTGTTGGAATTATTAATTTCTGGAATTAATTAATTGTTGAATATTAATTTTGAATTAATTATATTTGGTGAATTAATTAATTATTTGTGTGAAATATTAATTAATTGTGAATTATATTAAAATTATTGTGTGAATTTATTATTGGTGAATTAATTATTTATTGTGAATTATAATTATTGTGTGAATTAATTATTTGATATATATTGTGTGATAATTAATTATTTTGATTAATTATTATTAATTTGGTGAATAATTATTATTGCTGAATATTATTATTTGGTGATAATTATTATGGTGATTATTTTATTTGGTGGAATTAATTATTTTTATTGGTGAATTAATTATATTTGTAGGAATTAATTAATATTGTGAATAATATATTGTGTGGATTAATTATTATTGTGGAATATTAATTTGTGATAATAATTATTATTGTGAAATAATTATTTTTTTTGGATAATTATATTTGATTATTATTTCAAATTTTATTTTGGAATTAATTAATTATTCTTAATTATTAATTAATTATATTGGTGATTAATTATTATTTGTGGAATTATTATTTGTGTGATTAATAATTGTGGAATTTTATTTTGGTATAATTTATTTGGGGATTATAATTGGTGAATTTAATTATATTATTATTATTAATTGGGTAGTAGTGAATGGTTAATGGGTGTAATTAATTGGTGAATTAAATTATTATTGGAATTAATTATTTAGGAATATTATTATTTGGTGGAATTATTATTATTGTGGAAATTATTATTTTGGTGAATTAATTATTTATTGTGTGAAATTATTAATATTGTGAATTAATAATTATTTGTGAATTAATTATTATTTGTGTGGATAATTAATTAATTGTGTGATTAATATTATTGTGTGGAATCAATTATTGATTTGCGTGGAATTAATTATTTGATACCGTGGGATTAATTTTTTAATTGCTTGGAATTATTTAATTATTTGCGTCTAATTAAATAATTATTTGCAAGGAATTAATTATATATTTGCGTGGAATTAATTAATTATTTGCGTTCAATTAATTACTTAATTGGGTGGTATTAATTAATTAATTGGGTGTAATTATTTATTTGTGTGTAAGGAATTGTGTGGAATTGTGTCTGGGTGAAACTGGGGTGAAACTGGGGTGAAAACTGGGGAACTAATTCAATTTAACCACTGGTATGAATTTCAAACCACTGTAGAATTCAAACCACTGGTATATTTTTAAAAACCACTGGTATGAATTTATGGTTCCAAAAACCACTGGTATGTATTTCCAATCCACTGGTATGGTTCCAAAAACCACTGGTATGGTTCCAAAAACCACTGGTATGTATTTCAAAACCACTGGTATTTCAAAACCACTGGTATGATTTTCAAAACCACTGGTATGATTTCAACCACTGATGTATGATTTCCAAACCACTGGTTGATTCAAAACACTGGATGATTTAAAAACTGGTAGTTTTCAAAAATCTGGTACGATTCCAAAACCACTGTTGTTCAAAACATGGTATATTCCCAAAACACTGGTATGATTTCAAAACCACTGGTATGATTCAAAACATGTATGATTCAAAACCATATTTATTATACGCTGAATTAAATAATTGTTGGATTAATTTATTGTTGGAATTAATTAATTGTGTGGAATAATAATTGTGGAATTAATTAATTTGGGAATTTAATTTTTAATTATTGGGGTAATTAATTAATTATTTGCTGGTGTAATTAATTAATTATTGTGTGGAATTATAATTGCTGAGAATTAATTAATTGCTGGAATTATTACTTCTGGGTGAATATTTTAATTATTACGTGGATTAATTATTATGTGTGGAATTGAATTAAATTAATTGCTAGGAAATATTATTCATTTGCGTGAATTATTATTTATTTGTCTGGAATTAATTAATTGTTTAGAATTAATCAATTGTGTGGAATTAATTAATTATTTGTGTGTAATTAATTAATTATTTGTGTGGAATTAATTAATTAATTGCTAGGAAATATTTATTCATTTGCGTGAAATTAATTATTTATTTGGGTGGAATTATTTAATTATTTGTGTGGAATTAATTATTTAATTGTGTGAAATTAATTAATTATTTGTACGGAATTAATAAAATAATTGTGTGCACTTAATTAATTATTTGTGTGGAATTAATTAATTAATTGCGTGGATGTAATATTTTATTTGTGTGGAATCAATTATTGATTTGCGTGGAATTAATTATTTGATACCGTGGGATTAATTTTTTAATTGCTTGGAATTATTTAATTATTTGCGTCTAATTAAATAATTATTTGCAAGGAATTAATTATATATTTGCGTGGAATTAATTAATTATTTGCGTTCAATTAATTACTTAATTGGGTGGTATTAATTAATTAATTGGGTGTAATTATTTATTTGTGTGTAAGGAATTGTGTGGAATTGTGTCTGGGTGAAACTGGGGTGATTCAAAACCACTGGTATGAATTTCAAAACCACTGGTATGAATTTCAAAACCAGTGGTATGATTTTAAAAACCACTGGTATGAATTTATGGTTCCAAAAACCACTGGTATGATTTTCAAAACCACTGGTATGAATTTCCAATCCACTGGTATGGTTCCAAAAACCACTGGTATGTATTTCAAAACCACTGGTATGGTTCCTAAAACCACTGGTATGATTTTCAAAACCACTGGTATGATTTTCAAAACCACTGGTATGATTTCCAAAACCACTGGTCTGATTCCCAAAACCACTGGCATGATTCCAAAAACCACTGGTATGTATTTCAAAACCACTGGTATGAATTTCAAAACCACTGGTATGAATTTCAAAACCACTGGTATGATTTTAAAAACCACTGGTATGATTTTCAAAACTACTGGTACGATTCCCAAAACCACTGGTCTGGTTCCCAAAATCACTGGTATGATTCCCAAAACCACTGGTATGATTTTCAAAACCACTGGTATGAATTTCAAAACCACTGGTATGAATTTCAAAACCACTAATTTATTATACGTCTGGAATTAAATAATTGTTTGGAATTAATTAATTGTGTGGAATTAATTAATTGTCTGGAATTAATTATTTGTCTGGAATTAATTAATTGTTTGGAATTAATTAATTGTCTGGAATTAATTAATTGTCTGGAATTAATTAATTTTTGGAAATAATTAATTGTGTGGAATTAATTAATTGTATTTAATTCTGAAATTAAAGATTTGTCTGTAATTGATTAATTGTCTGGAATCACTTATATATCTGGAATAAATTAATTGTCTAGAATTAATTAATTGTCTGGAACTAATTAATAGTGTGGAATAAATTAATTGTCTAGAATTAATTAATTATCTGGAATTAATTAATTGTCTGGATATATTCAATTGTCTGGAATTAATTCATTGTCTGGAATTAAATAATTAATTAATTAATTACCTGGAATTAATTAATTGTCTGGAATTAATTAATTGTCTAGAATTAAATAATTGTCTAGAATTGAATAATTGTCAGGAATTAATTAATTGTCCGTAATTAATTAATTTTCTGTAATTAAATAATTTCCTGGAATTAATTAGTTGCCTGGAACTAATTAATTGTCTGGAATTAATTAATTGTGTGGAATAAATTAATTGTTTGGAATAAATTAATTGTCTGGATTTAATTAATTGTCATGAATAAATTAATTGTCTGGAATTAATTAATAGTGTGGAATTGTCTGGAAATAATTAATTGTCTGGAATTAAATAGTTCTCTGGAATTAATTAATTGTGTGAAATTAAATAATTGTGTGGAATTAATTAATTGTGTGGAATTAATTAATTGTGTGGAATTAATTAATTGTCTTTAAAAGTGGAATTGATTATTTGTCTGGAATTAATTAATTGTCTGGAATTAATTAATTGTCTGGAATTAATTAATTGTCTGGAATTAATTAATTGTCTGGAATTAATTAATTGTCTGGAATTAATTAATTGTCTGGAATTAATTAATTGTCTGGAATTAAGTTATTGTGTGGAAATAATTAATTGTGTGGAATTCTGGAATTATTTATTTGTCTGGAATTGAATAATTGTCTGGGTTTAATTAATTGTCTGGAATTATTAATTGTCTGGAAGTAATTAATGGGTGACTGCTATGATTCCCAAAACCACTGGTATGTATTTCAAAATCACAAGTATGAATTTCCAATCCACTGGTATGGTTCCGAAAACACTGGTATGATTTTCAAAACCACTGGTATGATTCCCAAAACCTCTGGTATGAATTTTAAAACCACTGGTCAGCCTCCCAAAACCACTGGTATGGAATGCAAAACCACTGCTATGAATTTCAAAACTTGTAGTAAAGCTTTCAAAACCACTGGTAATGCTCTCAATTTCACTGGTATGAATTTCAAAACCACTGGTATGAATTTCAAAACCACTAGTATGAATTTCAAAACCACTGGTCTGATTCTAAAAACCACTGGTATGTATTTCTAAACCACTGGTATGGTTCCTAAAACCACTGGTATGAATTTCAATACCACTGGTAATGATCTCAATTTCACTGGTATGAATATCAAAACCACTGGTATGATTCCCAAAACCACTGGTATGGATTGCACAACCACTGGTATGATTTTCAAAACCACTGGTATGTTTTTCGAAACCACTGGTATGAATTTCAAAACCGCTGGTGTGATTTTCAGAACCACTGGTATGAATTTCAAAACCACTGATATTGGTGGAACTGGGGCGGAACTGGGCGAAACCGGGCGGAACCAATTGTGTGGAATTAATTAATTGTCTTTAATTCTGGAATTAATTATTTGTCTGGAAATGATTAATTTTCTGGAATTAATTAATTTTCTGGAATTAATTAATTGTCTAGAATTAATTAATTGTCTGGAACTAATTAATAGTGTGGAATAAATTAATTGTTTGGAATCAATTAATTGTCTGGGATTAATTAATTGTCTGGAATTAATTAATTGTTCGGAATTAATTAATTGTGTGGAATTAATTAATTGTGTGGAATTAATTAATTGTGTGGAATTAATTGATTGTGTGGAATTCTGGAATTAATTATTTGTCTGGAATTAATTAATTGTCTGGAATTAATTAATTGTCTGGAATTAATTCCTCTCCTTCCCCACCCCACACTCAAAACATTTTTTGAGTACGAAATTTGTAGTCTACGACCTCGAAAACGTATATTTTGACATATTACACAATATTGAAGTGAAATTTCGATTTTAACCCCCTCTCCTGCCCCACCCTCCACTCCAAAAAATGTTTGAGTACGAAAATCGTAATTTACGACCTCGAAAACATATATTTTGACACATTACCGGTACACGATAATGAAGTGAAATTTTGATTTTGACCCCCTCTCCTGCCCTACCCTCCACTCCAAAAAATGTTTGAGTACGAAAATCGTAATCTACGACCTCGAAAACATATATTTTGACATATTACCGGTACACGATATTGAAGTGAAATTTTGATTTTGACCCCCCCCCTCTCCAGCACCACCTCTCGCTCAAAAAATTTTTCACCTCAAAATTTTAAATCTACGACTTTAAAAACATGAGGTAACCACTTTTTGAACGACTTTCAGGGCTTTTGTGCAAAACGAGCGTTTTAGAGGGTCTCCTGGCCCACTGTGTGTCGCGACGAATATTTTCGTATAATCACAATTGAATTTTGGTCCATATTTTGAAAAGTTATGTTAGGCCAATCCTTTTCCAGAACAGGCCAACGTTTTTGAAATTCGCCAAAAATTGTCCGAATTGCAAAAAACTAGGTCATCTCTGGAATGCTGACGTCGAGACGAATATTTTCGTATTATCACAATTGATTTTTGGTCCATATTTCGAAAATTTAGGGTAGGCCAATGCTTTTCCAGAAGAGGCCAACGTTTTTGAAAATCGCCAAAAATTGTCCGAATTACAAAAACTAGGTCATTTTTTGAATGCTGGGTCAAAAGTCTTCCAAAATTCATTTTCGGAATCTTCTCGTTGAGACGGATACAACCGTATAATCGCGATTGATTTATGGTTCATATTTAAAATCCGTTAAAATTCACTTTGCTGAGGCCGCCACGGTAGGTACTTTATTGATACTTTTCCCAAATTACTCTTTTGATAATTGGCAAAATTGGAAGTATTATGTCATTTTGGAAATCCTCACGTCGAAACGGATTCAACCGTATAATCAATAATCACAATTGAATTTCGGTGCACATTTCGCCAGAGTTGGAAAAATCGAATTTATGAACTTCAAGTGTCCGGATTTTCACAGGAAATCGCCAGTAACTCGGGCAAGCATACAATTTTTTATAATAACAGATTTCAGAATGAAAATAATTATTTCGATGAAAATAACATTTTTATTTGGCAGTTGATTCGTTATTTAACAAATAAAATTATCCATTTTCGGTGATAAACACGTCAATGAAGATGACAACTACATCGTAAAATTGTTAGTTTTTTGTCTAAATAGAATTTTTTTAAAAAAAATTATAACAATAAGGTATATTGTATATAACTAAAACTTAGAACTAAATAATAAAAATATCTTACAAAAAGGTAGCTATATGAAAGAATTAATCCCAACGGACCGAATTTGAAAATTAATTTATTTGTAGAATTGATTTTTAAAAGTCCAAAATTTTAACACTGCGAAATTCGATTTTTTTTACCAAGTACTTACTTTAAAATTTATTTTCAACTTGGAACAGAAATATTTTTTAAAAAACAATATTTAAATTCTTATAACAACGTTTTAACAATTAAGAAAAAAATTTGCTGATTAAATTGCATTTTATGCTATCGAAACGATGAAACGAATCAAATTAAGAAATTACACTATTGGGATAAAACTGAGCATTACTTTACCAGGTACATGGTTTGAAATTCACTAATTGGTAAATTTTTGATTGGCTATTTCTTTCTCGTAATTAGTAAAACTGGCAGTATAAAATGATGAAATATGCAATATATACAAAATAGTCTTATATAATACATAATTCTATGATAACGATAACGATAATACATTTCACGTACCCTTTCAATGCATCGGTAACTTCGTCTCGTCATATGAATACCTCCAAATGAATCGTACGATTTAACAATTAAAAAAAAAGTCCGAATGTTTTTTTTTCTTTAATGACAGTACGAAGCACCCGTATAAAAATCATCACCTAAATTACACAGTCTTTATTTTTACAAATAAATAAAACACGATCTTTCCACCCAACAAAGAATCAACTCAAAAGGGTAAAAAAATACTTAAAATAAATTAACATTATTTATGAGCAAAAAAAAATAATGCGGTCGCAACGACGACGGTAAGATGAACTGTTTTCAACGCGAAGCCAAACTATTGGAAAGGTCAGAAGATGATGAGTAATAAATAAAAAATCATTCTCGATTCCAATATTTTTATAAACTTACGATTAGAGAAAAAAAATAATACCTCTAAGAAAACATAGGTATCTGAAAACGATCTAATAGAAAACGGTGATCATAAGATAATTTAATTATCTTTATAATCGTCTATAGGTATCCCCTCTTTTAGTGTTAGTGCAACAGTGATAGACGATTTAAGAAGGTACAACGAGAGAAAAAAATACTCGGTGACGATCGATATAATTTATTTTTGATTACACTTTATTCGAAACGACGCTTTGATAATGGGTTTTCGAGAATAAAGTGCAATCAAAATTACGATACTTTTTAATAATAATAACCAACAAGATGATTAAATAATAATCTATACAATTAGATTGCACTTAATGATTTTTTTCCTCTTATAGAATCCGGTATGTTTTAGAACATAGAGAAATACATAGTAAGGGCAGTTGGTCTGCTACTTCATACGGTTCAATACCAAATCCGTCATGACCAAAAGGCCTTTCTGGTACTGCGACTCGGATATCAAGCCAGCCAAACGGACCGCTTCCATGCAATGTTTCTTGGCCAAAAATTTAGTCTGTTCTAGACCTTGCGACTTGTGCACCAGTTCGAAAGCTTTTTCTACGTCGCCTGGTTCTTGGAATCGGCGCATTATCATCGGATTCAGTTCCGGAAACTGTAATAAGAATGTTGAATTAATAGAGATCTTAGTTTCAACTGTGTAAGGATTTTTTTGAAAAAAATGAAGCTATTTGAGAGGAAGTGTTGATTAGGGATGATTAATTTGTTGGCTTTTTTTTGTAAGTTTAAGAAGGAATAGCTAAGCAGTTGGGTATTGGGTGCAGACTTCAAAACATGGTGGTAAAAATGTCACCCCAAATCATAACTCCAGAATTATCCTTCCCTACCAGGCCATAAAATCTAATTATATTCAAAAAATCCAGAAAATTACGATTTTTTACAAACAATGGTTTTAGCATAGATATTTTTACTCAAAAATACCATTAACGCCCATTTTTTATCTTTATCCTATTTCTCAGGCGCCATTAAAAAGTATCCTTTTTTGCCACCTTTTATCGATATTTCTTAAAAAATCAAATAGAAATTATTTAACAAATTTTGCCTGAAATGATATTACCTTTAACTCATAAAAATTATCGGTGAATCGGTGTAATTTTCCATGCTTTTTCCAATTATTGAAAAACCACTTACAATAGAGTGGATAAAAAACCTAGATTTCGACAAAAATTGATGAGATAACTCAATTCGAGTGGGAGATTTACCAAAAAAATGTTGAGCTTCCCAGTTCAGAGGGGGACGGGGCTAGAGGACTTAAAAGACAGGTTATTTTGGAAAACACCGAGTTTTTGCCACTTTTGAGAAGTACCACTTGCTGAAAACGTCGGTCAACCCCCCCCCCCAATAAAGTGCGATTCAAGTTTCCACACCTCCCTGAACTATTGACGACATTGGCCTTGAAAATGGATACCACTTTTTTTGTCCTCTACAAGGGAGTTGAAAAGTTGCAAAAGAATTTTAAGATTTTTTTATTTTTACCAAATTTAAAGAGCTCACACAAACAGTTCAAAATTGAGCTAAAAAAATTTCTGATCCCGTAAAATAATTTTTGATGTTAGGTATGTTCCAAAAAAAAAAATCATGACATTATTGACAATTCTGTTTTGATTTTCATATTATTCATTTGTTCGACAGTGACTTGAAAAGTCAGCTGAAAAATTTCTTGACCATTAAAATAAATTAAAATAAATTTTATGGAAATTTTTAAATAGCAGGGCTGTCAACAAATTTTATGAAACTTGCATACATCAAAATGCAGTTGGGAGCACTGCTCAAAAATTATTCTGAGTCACTGAATACATTTTTTGGCTCAATTTTGAGTTCGCTCGGGCGTTAACAAAATCATTAAAAAATGTCTTTTTTGGACATTGAATATCCGATTTTTTCGAAGCTTCGCCCTCGCTACGCTCGGGCGTGAATTAAATCACTGTTATATGAACTATTTAAGCTTAAAGTGCGAAAAAAAGGCTCTTTTTTACCCCTCCCCCTTCCCCTCACCCCAAAAAATTTCTCGTTTTTCAAGTCTACATAATTATTCTACAGTCACCCAAAAAAAGCTTCCGGCGCCACTGCTTCAGACCCCCCCCCCCCCTTTCAGACCATTCTGGCTACGCCACTGATTTTAAGGCCTAGCAGAGATGGATAAATGGGGGAAAGGAGAGAAGGGGAATTTTCACCATGTCGGCTTCGCATCGTTTTGAGATCGAAGCACAACTTTAAAGTTTACTCTCTCCTTCAACTTCCAAAAAAAAGGTGTAAAATGATTATATTCCCAGTGTTACTATTATAAAATCTAAATATAACGTAGATCATGAGACATGGGATCTTTTTCAAGGAGGGCAAAATCGTTCAAAACGAACTGGAATTTTTTCAAACCAAAAATATGCATAATTATCGCAGCTATATGAAATATAGGGCACGAGGGGGGAGGGAATAGACGGAAGGAAAATGTTCTCATTGACTCGTTTCAATTAACCCAAGCAAATTAGCACCTCAAACAAAGTAACTCGCAGGAGAATTGTCAAGGTTACGAATACAGAAGCACATCCTATTACGACTACCGTTTTATTTAACAACATTAAAAATGGTGAAAAAAAATCGAGCTAAAAATACCTAAATCGCGAAATTTTATTGGAAACCCAACAAAATTTGATTCGATAATTCATACACGAGTGAACTATTTCACTAGGTGATTGGGGAATGGAGGAGGGAAGAAAAGATTCGTTTTCCGTTCAAGGCTAGCGACAGCGATCTCCTTCGAGGGAAAAATTATGCAAATGTTGACGATAAAAATATTTCACCTTTTCGCATGCAAATAATACGGGTGCGGTGGCCAAACCAAGTTTTAAATCTGCTGCAGTTGGTTTACCCATCGCGTCTGTGGAAGAAACAAAGTCGAGCAAATCGTCGACCAGCTGGAATGCGATACCGACGTTTCTTCCGTATTCGAAAGCGATCTCCGAGAGTTTAGGGTCGGCTCCGGCTAACATGGCTTCCTATAGTAAAAAAAAAAAGGGTGAAAAGTGAGAGGTGTTTGAAGGATTGTTGAAGATAGGAAGAGGGAGGAGTGATACTTACAGCTTTTAAGCCATTTGCTATCAGACTAGCCGTTTTTCTATATGTTTTTGTCAAATAATGAGCAAATCTTTCGTTTTCCGTTTCTTTAGCTCCCAATTGCATGAACTCTCCTTGTACTAGATCTGTGATGACCTGTAAAAGTAAAATCGATGGGTCAAGATTAGTTGTAAGGTTAGGATTGAAAAATATTGTCAAAAAAGAGATATATGACACAACATGACACAAGTACCATTTTTATTTAAAACATCCAAAAGTAAAAATACCCTAAGTAAAAGATAATTTTTCACAAAAGGAAGGAGGGATGAATAAAAAAATCTGTTTTGGATCCAAAAAGCCTATTTTTCAAAAAGGGGGTTTCAAAATGTAAATGAGTTCAAATGGAGGTTTCATCGTCAAGTCAAAATAACCATACTTGTACACACTTTGTCTATAAAAGTTTGGTATTATAATTTATCAATCTTTTTATTTATGAATCACGAAGCTATAAACTTGATATTTCTTTATGCGTTGCTCGCCCTTCTCTTAAAAAGGGACAAAAAATGAACACCTTTGAAATTTCAAAGAGTGGGAAGAAGATGGAGAATTGAAAATAACTCAAAAAATGCGGAGTTGAAAATAATTAATGGTACCTACTTAGTGACAGGGTTTTTTTTGAGAATGGTGTGGTTTTTTCTGAAAGTTGATAACCTTAAGGAAATTTTTCGTTATTTGATTTTTCTGTTTCTTCCAGCAATGATTTTGTTTTTGTTTTTGTTTTTTTCAAGATAATGGTTTGTTTTCTTCCAATTTTTCCGTTTTTGTTTTTTTTTCATTTTTTCTTCTAGTAATGGTTTGGTTTTTTCGTTTTCTGGGTTACTTATCAAAATTGTTTGATTCGGTTTTTTTGAAAATGGGTAACTTTTTAAATTTTTTTCTGGCAATGATTCAATTTTTTTATTAAATGGTTTAGTTTTTGGATTTTTTAAAGAAAATTTATTGATTTGGGTTTTTCTTCTTTTGACAATAGTTTGATTTTTTTGGTTCATTTTTGAAAACGGTTTTTTTTGTTTTGCCTGTAATGATACAGGGTTTTGTTTTTTTCTAGCAATGTTTTAGTTGGTTTTTTTTTTTACTTTTTTTCAATAAAAATGATTTTCCATTTTGATTTTCTCATAAAAATGATTTGGTCAAGTTCCTGTTGAATTTTTAAGAATAAGGTTGGTTTTTTTTTTCTAAAAATAATTTTCGGGGTTTTGTTTGTTTGTTAGTTCTTTATAAAGATGGTTTTCTTTTTTTCAAGATGGGACAGATTTTTTTCCCAAAGTTTGGCGAAGTGTCAAAATGTTACAGAATTGTTAAATTTAATTATTTTTCAATTACTTGGCAATTTTAAAAATCACAAAAAAGGGGGGAAAGAGGGAAATTTCTAATATTTTAGCAAAAAAATCATAAACTGAGAAAAATTATTGACTGAACTATCTGAATTTTAATGAAAAGTCATCTTTGAAACATATTATTATGGATCCGTGGTTTGAAAGATTTTGCTTCAACTTGTGTATTTTTTCAATAAGTGGTTTAGTTTCTTTGGCATATAAAAAATGGTTCATTTTTCAGTTTTTTTCAGTCATGTAAAAATATCTTAATTGCGTATTCTTTCAAAAAAAAAAAAAAATAAGAAGAAGAACTCGAATCAGGAAAATGAATTTAAAAAATTAAAATACTTGTTAGTTGATTTTTAAAAGAATGATCCACACTACAGAAATATTTTCATGAAAAGACGCACGATTTCTGCGTGTTTTCTCCTTTGTAAGAGGAGGAGGGAGAGGAAGTTACCTAGATGGAAAAGTATTTTTTCCAGAGGTGTAGAAATGCACAAAAATGTTAAAGAAAAATTTTGAAAGTTTGAAAATTCAAGGACAAGAGTACTTTATCTTCTTTTTGTTACTCTGGAAAATTTTTTAACATACAATAAATATACTTTTTTCGAATTTAGTCAATATTAAGAAGAAATGAAAAGCAGTCTCTCCCTCCTCTGAAAAATTTTCGCTGGGTATTTTAAACATTTCCAGGTTCTTAAATCATTTTACTCTTCTCCTTTCCCCAGCGAATTCAAAGCCAATACCCGAAAATGACTGTCAAAAAAATATTGATTTACCTTTAAGCTAAATGTTTGGGATTATGGCTGTGACTTTAAAAATGTTGGAAAAAGTAGGGAATAGGAGTCGACTCCGGAGTCAGCGGGAGTCAGGGAGTCAAGGTCAAAGATTGACTTCGGAGTCAAGCCGGAGTGAGGAGTCAAGGTCATAGATTGACTCCGGAGTCAAGCAGGAGTCAGGGAGTCGAGGTCTGAAAGTGACTCCGAAGTCAAGGTGGAGTCAAGAGTCGAGTCAAGAGTCAGGGTGTGAGTTTGACTCCGGAGTCACCGTGGAGTCAGGAGTCGAGGTCTGAAAGTGACTCCGGATTTAAGGTGGAGTCAGGAGTCCACTTTCTCTCTTGACTCCGGGAGTCAGGTGGAGTCAGGAGTTGACTTTTCAATTTTCAAATTCCCCCAACCCCCTTCTTCTCCTCTATTCGTAATATTGTGGGAGGTTGCACTCGAGAGTCGGAGTCAAACTGACTCCAAATTGACTCCAGAGTTAAGCAGGAGTCAGAAGTCAAGGTCTGAAAATGACTCCGGAGTCAAGGTGGAATCAGGAGTCAACTTTCTCCCTTTACTCCAGGAGTCAAGCCGAAGTCAGGAGTCAACTTTTTGGCTGACTCCTATTCCCTGGGAAAAAGCGATCAAGTTCAAATCAAAGACAGAACTTTTGAATGACTTTTATAATGGCAATGGAACTAAAATCTCCAAATTGCAAAATTATTGTTTTTTGTACCAATTTTACAACTCATTTGAATAAATTTGAAAGTTGATACCTTCCTCAGTTCTTTTCTGTCCCGCAATCTTCAACTCTCATTTTTCAAAGAACCGAGAAAAATACCCAATAAAATTACACATTTGCTCTCTTTTTAAAAAATTTCGTTTTCTTTTTTTCAAAAATATTGAAGAGAATCATTTGGCAACAGATATTCGGCGAATAAAATTTGGTCGCTACAAATCATAGGTATTCACAAAAATTCACCTAGCTGTACTTTTTAAACGGGATTAAATTTTGTATTGGAAATCCATTCGAAGGAATTTGCTAAAATACACGTGTCCCTTGACTGAATTTGAGGGTACATCTTGTATGGTACTTTCTATAATTACTATAATTCTCCATCATACGTACCTGACTGAGAGTTAATGTAACATCGTTGTCTTTAAGGCGAGCAATCATCATGGAGGCAACTGCCAAAACGAAATCTCCAGCCATAGCGACCTAAAACAAGAAAACAAAAGCGAATACTCATTTAGTGGGATCGTTTAATTGGCACATTATGCCATCCGAAGACGACAAAAACAATGGCGAGGTCCGCCAAAAGGGCATTTTTAATGACCATTACGAGCCATGTAAGTTACACGAAAACTGCACCGGCGTGGCACGATTAGCGTTATAAAATTGTTGGCAAATTGACTACGTTTAATGAATGAAATTCGCTTATGGAAAAAATTACACGTTAGGTGGATACGGTGGCGTGGCGGCGAGGAAGGGAGTCAGGACGATCTACGAACGCCATGTTATATTGTCGCCGTCTCCGACGGTCGATCTGAGACACCGAACGGAAATTCGTTATGTAATAGCGTGAAAAATGACTATCGCATTCACATGTTAAAATTCGGTTGGAATTGCGCATCGTTTTTCGTGTCGCATGCGTGTCTACAATAGCGTTAAAACACGTTCGCCGCAATATTTGGTGTCATCTATGGATTTATTCTTACACGCTATGACCGACCAGTACTCTCAAGGAAAGCCGAATGTAAGTGAGATGTTAAATTTAAACGACCTTGCGCCCAGGTAGTTTCACGTGTACCCAGAATTCCTGAGAGATTTTTCATTTAACATCGTCTCTCTAATTGTTGGCGACATTTTACCGATACCATTTCATCAACTAGAATGTGGCAATTGCAAATGTTGGGGATATGACGCGATACGGTCAACCTGTCATACGTATAAACCCCATAAGGTGTTTTCACTCATATGCTAAACATACAAATCTTTCAAAAGATCATTAATCCTTTACAAATACAAAAAGCAATTATACAAATGGTCGCTTTCTCTTCTTTATATTAAAATATTTAAACATACGACGAGTGTGCTCATCAAAATGATCGATATCGTACAAATATCCAATTAAAATTTTGACGTCCGAACGTAGGTTGGTTGAGGTTGTGCAGAGCAGGAAAAAATATCATTGCCAAATATTCAATACCCGAGCCGGAGCCGAAATCTTACGTAATACGTTTAACATTGTCTTTCTCCGATAATTAAATCAACATCTAATATATAATTACACGTTTCCGGTACCATCGTTTCGTCTCATCGTCCACGTAGTTCATGTGCAATATGTGTACCTAGGACCTAAACGTGTAACTAATCATTACTAGGTATACAGGGTGTTCCATGAATCATCTGTCAAACGTATGTTTTCGGATATAACCGGGAACCACTAAAAAAAACCTTGAGATGAATATGTTGCCTATTTTGAAAATTGAAGGGGCAAATGCTGCTTCTAAAAAAATCACATTAAAAAATTTTTTCAACCATGGGAATGGATAGTACTTTGAAAAATAAACAAATTTTCACTTCATGACTTTTTGCCTAACTTTAAAATTGAAGGAGCTACAAAAAAATTGTTCTAAAAAAATTCTAAAAAAATTAACTGATCAAGGGAATGGATAGTACCTTGAAAACTGAAGAAATTTCGTTCTGTAGACGTTTTGCCTAACATCAAAAATGAAGGGGCTAAGGGTCATTAAAAATAAAAATTGAGAAAATTTGAAAAAATTATTTTAGCCCCTTGACTTTTTGCCCACCTTTAAAATTGAAGGGGCTACAAAAAAATTGTTCAAAAAAAATTCTAAAAAAATTAAATGATCAAGGGAATGGATTGTAGGTATACGTTGAAAACTGAAGAAATTTCGTTCTGTAGACTTTTTGCCTAACATCAAAAATAAAGGGACTAAGGATCATTAAAAATAGAAATTTTTGAGGCCCATTTATTTTAAGAGACAATTTTAGCCCCTTCATTTTCGATGTTAGGCAAAAAGTCTACAGAACAAAAGGGTATAGCCGGATAAGGGGTGGTTTTGGCCCCAGCCCCGATTTTTGATCTAATGCCCCCAGATTGTGTACCTTGATGAAAAAAAATTCTGGAAAAAATTTTGGCCCCCCAACCCCCTCCCTTTCGGAGCTATGGCCATTTTATTGCATAATTTTCAAGAATTTTTAATGGCAATGGAAGTGAATGAAATTTTCTGTTCTTTGGCACAAAGTTACATCTTGTAGAGGTCTATTCACGATAATTTTTTCATTAATTTTGGTGCACTCCTTCATGAGGTTTTGGCCATTTCAAATTTTCAACTGTAAAAAAGACCTTAACAGCGAAGTTCGACTAAATTTTGAAAATATCCTAAAAACGTGTTTTTTGACGTAGATTCACGTCACGCATTCAGTTTTGGCAATTGAGGTGGCGCAAGGGCCGAAAATTGCGAAAAACCGTAAAAAATGTTGTTATTTTGGCAGATTTTTCCAAATTTTGAGCATTTTATACGGAAAAAAATGAGCAAATTAAAAAACCAATCCCGTATTCGTGTTCAGCAGGTCAAAATACCCCGATAAACACTCTTTTCGCGATAATTTTACTTTAAATCTCGAAATTTAGTTTTATTGTCTTGTAAAATCAGTGAAAATAGTGAATTTCGACATTTAAAGTAAAATGATCGCGAAAAGGGTGTTTATCGGGGTATTTTGACCTGCTTAACACGAATCCGACGTTAGTTTCTTCATTTGGCCATTTCTTCCCGTATAAAATGCTCAAGATTTGAAAAATCAGCCAAAGTAACAACATTTCTGTAAGGGTTTTTGTAATTTTCGGTTTTTCTTCCAAAGAAACGACCAAAACCCCTTCTACAAAATGTAACATTGTGCCAAAGAACAAAAAATCCCCTTCACTTCTGTTGAAATTAAAAATTCTTGAAAATGAAATAGATTTTATGCATTTTCTGTCATTAATAAAGTTTATTTCTTGCAAAAAAATAGGTATAATGTATCAAAATGTATAAATCATCCCTAAAGCAATTCATAAAATGTACATTTCAGCAGTTTTATCTTTGCTTTAGAAATTTCGAACGAAAATGGAAATATGATTTTTCTAACACCTACAATACAAATCCACACGCCATTGTAACAATATGTAGTTCACCAAATTCAATGAAATCTACTCTAACTCCAATTTTTATCCCCCCCTCCTCCTCCAAAAAGGTGTCCTTTGGTATGCAAAAATTTGACCTCTACTCCCTCATTTGAAATTATAGCAAATAGCCATTTTACTGCAATATTTTCAAAAAAAAAATCATTTCAACGGAAACATGTAATTAATGGAAGTGGATTTATAATTTTTTCATCAATTTTGGTGAGCTCTTTCACGCCGAAAATTACAAAAACCCTTACAGAAATGTTGTTACTTTGGCCGATTTTTCAAATCTTGAGCATTTTATACGGGAAGAAATGGCCAAATGAAGAAACTAACGTCGGATTCGTGTTAAGCAGGTCAAAATACCCCGATAAACACCCTTTTCGCGATCATTTTACTTTAAATGTCGAAATTCACTATTTTCACTGATTTTACAAGACAATAAAACTAAATTTCGAGATTTAAAGTAAAATTATCGCGAAAAGAGTGTTTATCGGGGTATTTTGACCTGCTGAACACGAATACGGGATTGGTTTTTTAATTTGCTCATTTTTTTCCGTATAAAATGCTCAAAATTTGGAAAAATCTGCCAAAATAACAACATTTTTTACGGTTTTTCGCAATTTTCGGCCCTTGCGCCACCTCAATCGCCAAAACTGAATGCGTGACGTGAATCTACGTCAAAAAACACGTTTTTAGGATATTTTCAAAATTTAGTCGAACTTCGCTGTTAAGGTCTTTTTTACAGTTGAAAATTTGAAATGGCCACAACCTCATGAAGGAGTGCACCAAAATTAATGAAAAAATTATCGTGAATAGACCTCTACAAGATGTAACTTTGTGCCAAAGAACAGAAAATTTCATTCACTTCCATTGCAATTAAAAATTCTTGAAAATTATGCAATAAAATGGCCATAGCTCCGAAAGGGAGGGGGTTAGGGGGCCAAAATTTTTTCCAGAATTTTTTTTCATCAAGGTATACAATCTGGGGGCATTAGATCAAAAATCGGGGCTGGGGCCAAAACCACCCCTTATCCGGCTATACCCTTTGTTTACTTTTCAAAGTACTATATCCATTCCCATGGTTGAAAATTTTTTTTGACGTGATTTTTTTAGAAGCAGCATTTGCCCCTTCGATTTTCAAAATAGGCAAGAATTTCATCTGAAGTGTTTTTTTAGTGGTGCCCGGTTATATCCAAAAAATACGTTTGGCAGACGATTCGTGGAACACCCTGTATAGGTAATAGGTATACCTATTACTTAGATATGATGAAGAGAGTACCGTGTACCCATACCCACTCGTGGCGATAGAATTTTTCGACCTGTCTGCGGAGCTGTGTCGATGTCGTGATGTCCGCAATTCGTAATCGACAATTATTCGTCCTTCGGATTGATTTTATTATGGTACGTATTATTTTATTCGTGACGAAATACGAGTATAACTTATTGCTCTATGCGATAGTAAAGGTACCAGGTTAGGTACGGTATTCCCTCCTTCGCGAATGGACATGATTTATGCTATTGTCTAAGGTTGTTGACACCGATAACGCGTAATCAAAGGGTTAAGATCATTATTTTAGGTGCACGAAGAGTGGGGAGGGAGGGTTTCTGGGCGAAGTGCGTGGAAATTTCAACGAGAGATAGATTCTAGTTTAAGTGGCTTGTTTGCAAAGGCATGGTATATAGTGGAGCTGAGAAATGAAAATTCTCGCTAGTTTATGGATTTTTATTACCATTTTTGTGGGATTTTTCTTGTTTCAAATTTACTTCAAAAAGATCCCCTCTCTTATTTATACTCGTTTGATAGAGAATTTCAAACACAGGGTGTCTACAATATTTCAGAAATGATTTTCCCTGACTTTTCCAGATTTTCCTTTCAGAAATGATTTGCCCTGACTTTTCCAGGTTTTCAAGACTAATTTTTCGAATTTTTCCAGACCTTTTAATTATGATATTCGTAAACCAGGGGGAGGGGAGGGGTAAGGTTTTGTACTTACATCTCGAAATTTTGCATAAGAATGATATAAAATGCTTGGGTCAACAATTTTTTTTTTCAAAATCAGTGGGTACTTTTTACGAGATTTTTAAATGTTTCTCCTCGGATCAAAAAAAGATTCAAATTCAATTCTAAAAATATTTGAGCCCATCCAACTCCCCCTCACCACAAAAATTTGAAAATTTGATTTTATTGCAGAAAAAGTTTCAAATAAAAAAGAAAAACTAAGCATTCAAAACAAAATTATAAAATTTTGAAACATAAAACAAATTATTATGCCAGGGTGTCTACGAAATCCAACAAATAAAAATTCGTATTTCTCCGGGCTGAAAAATTAAAAAATTCTTTACATTTTATTGCCTGCCCTCTTCTTCCTTCCCCCTTCCAAAAACGAAAAACACAATCCTCAAATTTATAAATCCACTTATAAACTTTGAAGAAAAAGATCTTCAAAGGTGAAAATTCACCACTTTTCCCTCATTCGAGTTTTCCAAAACATGGTCAATAACTTCGAATTCTGTTGCGTTCCAGTTCGTCTATGAATTTGGTTTTAGTGAAACCAGGACAAAAATTTTGGAGAATTAAAAAAAAGACTTCTGGAACGAATATTTAAGGGGAAAAAATTAATTAGGAAATAAATTATTCAAAAAGAATGCAGATATGGTGAAATTTGAAAAAAAAATAGAAATAAACACAATAATATAAATATTTTGAATGAATTTAATGACATTTTTATCCATACAAATTCATCAAAATTTCAAACGTCAGAAATAAAAATAATTTGGGCTGAGTGAGGCGAGGGCAAAAAAGTTTGAAAATCAAAATATTCAATGTACACAAAAAAGAACCGAGCATGAATATTTTAAAACTCGAAAATAATCTGAAAAAGTTTTAGGTAAATAAGCATAAAATTTATCAATTTGTAACAAAGTTGAAGAATTTGGCCTCGCCCAATCATGTTAGTTAAGTACGCATCTACAAGTGAAGTTTCCTGGTAAAGACGTAGTCAAGATTTTCTAAAGAAGGGAGCCAAACATGAAGGCAACTTCAGCAGTAATTCCGGACAGGAAAATCAAAATTTTGAGATTTTGACTGGAAAAGTCGAATAATGGTATTTTAAAGTAAACGAATTTTTTTTTAAACTTTCAAAGGTAATTCTTCGATTAAAAAATTCAAGAGGAAATTTTTTTAAAAATTGCTTTTCATAGCAGATGAAATTACTAAAGATGTTGCTATTTTCTGGGTTTTCTTGTTTTTCTTTTTAATAAACGCCATGAAAGGGTACTTTATGCAATGATGGTTATGATACTACTGCATATTGCACAGGGTGTTTCTATTTTATTGGATTGGGCTAATATGTCGTCAGGCCAAGAATAGAAATTAAAAAAACTGAATAATAGGTTCCCTCAAGTTTCTTCAATTATGAAAATTTTCATTGAAAAATTCAACTTCACTCTAAATTTGAAAAGTTGGCAATGCTGCAACACAAAATTTTCAATTTTTATTGAATTCTTCTGAATAGGTTTTTATAATCAGAAAAAGGGCATTTTAATTTTTTTAAATCCCAAAATCTAAAATTTTAAATTTTCAGCGATCTGCAATTTTTCGACGAGCAGAGGCCGTCTTAAAAGTAGTATCGAATCGAATCATCAAAGCTTCAGCGGATGTAGAAACTCAAACAAAAATTGCCGAAACGAAAATTAAGTATGTAATCTAAATAATTACAAATTAAGTAATTCTCTGTATCAAAAAAAGTTAATTTTTGATGTCACATTGAGACATGTATTTCATTAGGGTTTTTGCTGCACACCAGCAGAAAATCTTATTGCAATCACTTTTTTCCTTTAATTTGCAGCCAATCATCGATTAGTATTTCAAAGAGGTCAATAGATGCAGAATTAAAATAGGAATAAAAAATGTTCATTTTTTTGGAGATTACATTAAAATGGAAATGAATTTTTATAATTTTGTAATATTAAATATTATTAAAACATTTCTGATTTTGAAACCATCAAACTTGAGTAATAATTTGAATGATTTCCATCTAATAATAAGCAAGCAAAACAGATAAAAATGAAAGCAAACGCAAAAACCCTCTTGCAGGCAGCGATTAGCGGTTACGTAGCTTGCTTGAGTTTAGGTTTGACCCTTCCCTATTCCCTTTCTTCACATCGAAATGACGTAGGATTTGCCTATATTAAAAACTGAAGGGGCGAAACTTCATCATGTTTAATTTTTAATCCGAATAAATTTGGTAAAAAATGTTGAAGAAAATGTCAACGAAATTGGATCTTAGTCCTTCGACATTTTGGCTTAAGAATCAGAAAATTTGTATTCGATTTTCGTGACAAAAATTCTAATCCGTGTTTTATTTTTTCATACATACCCAAGTAAGTATTCATTAATTTTGTATTATTTATTCATGCGGTAAGTATATTGTAAAATTTTTGAAATATTTTTATACAGTTTTGAATTTTTCTATCTCAAAAGTTTGAATTTGAACATGCAAACGTCAGTTTTTCGTAAACTATTTGAAGTAACGAAAAATCGTTTCAATTCAAAATTAAAACAAACTGCCTAAGGAGTGTAGAGGAAAATAAGATAATTTAAATTGCTTTGATTATTAACTGACCATTTTTTACAGCTTAATTTTATGCATCATTACGGTATTCCTCGTCACCCAAAAAAAGGAAAAAATATTGAAAAAAATTGATGACAATAAAATACAAAAAAATGTTCATCTCGTAAAAATCTTGAAAATTATAATTTTTTTTAATCGTTTCAATCCAGCCAAAAGGTATCAAAATGATAAAATACAAAAAAATGTAAGTACTTACTTACCTACAAAAATTGCATAAAAGTAGATTAAAATAGAAAAATTCAATTCTAACTACCTATTCTAACTAGAATTTTAAATTAAAGGAGTTGTCAAAAAAATTATTCAAAATTTTCTAAAAATTAAATAAATAATAAGAAGTGAAATGAATTGTTGACATTTTTTAGAAACCCATTCAAACATTTTTTATAAATATTGGGGTGCAAAATTTTCTATCACAAAATTGAAGAAAAAACTTAATTTTTCATCACCTCGAGTGATTTACGAGAAACTAATGGGTTTCCTGCTGGGCTATTGCAGGAAAATGAAAAATGACGTCACCACACGTGTCAAATGTCACATCACTTCGGTACAATCACTTTGATGACCAGAGTCTGACATCATAGTCATAATAAGTAATCGCATGATAATTGAGACTTCCTGATAAGTACGAAGAGGAAATCGAATCCGAAAATAAAAATGACAATGATTGATGAAATATCTTTAATCGATTTTTTCTCCAATTTCATCGCTTCGATATGGAATCTGAATTTACCAGGAAATCTTAATTTACGTCAATTTTTTCCATAACTCAAAAAATTCAAAAAAAATAATGTCCACCCTTTCTAAAATTAAAACACATTCTAAAATTTCAATAGCAAATTCCCAAGGCGATTACAATCTAAAATTGGCTCGTAAACAGGAGCACGATAAAAATCATCACATCATTAGCTCGTATTAATCCATCATTAGAACTATAGGAACCATTTCCAACGAATTTGCAATCTCAACCCGAACATACGTAAGACCCATCACGAAACTCGATGAAATTGCAATACCATTCTGGGAATGGGAAAAGGAAACGTAGAATATATTTTGACATTCGTCATGAACACGAAATAAGGTTAGAGCATCGAATTAAAACTCAATTAAGGATGATCTAAGGACACACCGAGATGCTGGACACAAATACACGAAGAATGATTAATATTTTAAATAAATGAAGTCAGAAGTCAAAATAAGAGCTCGTGTTGGTACCGACCTTCGTATTATACCGTAAAGCATCTTTTCAATAGTCTGAATGGGGAAAAAAACGCGGATAGTGTTTTTCTGGACCAATATACTTAATGGTAAAATAACAAGGTTAAGATGTTGGAAATTTGAAAAATATTGCGTCGAGGAAAACAAAACAATGGGAATGGAAAAATTTCCACGGTAAGATGCAAAATAGTCTCGAAATCAAGCTTTCTTTTACGAGAATAAAAATTAATTCGAACGAGCAATTATTCCATAGGTATACCCGGTTTCCTTTTGATAATTACATATCGCACGTGAAAATTACCTGAACATATTTGTCCGTACGTGCAACAACACGGTCAGAGGCGCCGGATACAACTGAGAGTGGGACGATTAAGGTATCGATACCGAAATCGTCATCTCGTGTGAGGAATGTAGATATTGTGCCTACAAAATGAATAGGCAGGTGCCTTATTTGCAACGAGGAAATATTTTTAGAAATTGAGTCATTATAAAAGCTGGTGTATAATTTTCGTGTACACGCGATTCAGTCACGATGGTGATTCCTTTTTTTAAAAAACTTTTTTTTGGGAACTCTCCCCCCTTTTTTGAGCCGTTTGATGAGTAGCAAAAAATTGCTGATTCGTCTGATGCGTAACACGAAATTTCTATTTAACGGTCAACGAAAACGTTAATTATAAAATTAACATCAGCCGCGTTGGTAATTACGCAGACGCAGACGTCGCGGGCGCAGGAGGGAGACGCGCGGGGTCATCACAAAAGTAAGTAAATATTATACGCATTGTGAACGCCTTCAGTGTGAAGTCGATCCGAGATAATTGAATAAACAGAAAGTAACCTGGCTGCCGGTGATCTCACAGTTCTTGCTCTTGGAGAAATGAATGAAACACGAAAGAAGATAAACCAGATGTCGTACGCGTTGACCAAGAAATTACCAGTGAAAGTGATATACCCTCCGCTGCATTCCCATTTAAAACTCGTAATTCGTAATCCATAACGGAAACGTATACGCGGCGGTTTTTTTTTACTAATATTGTAACGCGTTTGATGGCCAGGTTGCATAATCGGTACAAGTAAGGTGTACTTGTATGATTGGTGGAGAATTTTTATGTCGTAGGTCAATCGATGACGCCTAGCATTGGATTTCTTCGCAGAGGAAGGTATGAGTCAGAGGGTTTTGAGAAAGAGGTGCATGCTGCTGGAATCTGTATACTTTGTATGGTCTGTAAAGGTTTAGTCATTGAGATATTTGTGGGTGCGGTATGATGAATGAAGTTGTAGGGTGAGTGGTAGGAGATGTTTTGGTGTTGGATCTAGTTATTCGAGGAAGGGGCTTGGAAATTTAGGCAATGCTTTCTTTGCGAAGTATTTGGTTCGGAATTTCGATCAATTTCGGAGAGATGTTCAGGTATTTGTGGTCAATTGACCTTGACTTTTTATTCAAATGAGTGGTTTTTAAAATTACTGAGATTATTCTTGCCACTTTGATACAGTGAATTTCTACATATAAAATTAGGAAATGGGGGAGGGGAGATTACAGCTTCTTCGCCTTTACATTCAAGAAAATTATATTCTAGTTGAAAAATTTGCAAAAGTCTCAACTTCCTTTTTTTATTGAAAAAAATAGACTGAAAATAATGAAAAATTACACTTTAAGTTGAGAAATTTAAAGTTTACCATTAAAAATTTTTACATTTTTTTGAAAATCACACTCGAGATTTTGAAGACTGAATAAATCATGAGTGATTTTCAATTTTCATTTTTTGTGATTTTTAATCGGATGATTTTAATAATGTTTCATTCTCTTATTTATCACTTTGCAATCAATTCAGTTATTGATCATTTTCTTCGATTGAATGCATTTTTAAACCAATAAAATTGCAGTCATTAGGTAGATTCAACATTAATTAATTTTATTTTGAGGCTCAAAAGATATTATCGATTTTTTATAATCAAATTATAATTTACAGACATCATAGCGAAATTTTTGAAGAAAAGAGTAACTTTCAGTAACTTTTTTTGAGCAAAAATTGACCAAAAAGTAACCAAAAGTAACCAAAAATTCAATTTTTTCGGAGGAAAAATTATTTACAGTTTTCTGTGGGGGGGGGCAATTTTTTTGTAGTTTTCTGCAAATATTTCAAAGATAAATCAATCGAAAAGACGTGAATAATTTCATTTTATTAAATTCCTTCGTCAAAACACAATAAACAAACTAGCAAAAATCAATTTTTTTATCTTTATCCTAAAGAATTTTGAAAAATAGCATTTTCTACTTGAAAATTTGAATTTTTGCCTGGAAGTGCGAAGAAAACGTGACTTTTGAGGGGAAAAAAGTAACCAAAGTGACCTTTTAGACGTGAAAAGTAACCAAGAAAAAAGTCACAAACACCCTAAAAAAAATAACTCGCTATGATACCTGTTTGTTTAATTTTTAATTGACTTTTTGAATTATTTATTTCGTTTTTTCATCAATCGATGATCAATGATTCGAATTAGAATTAATGGATTTTTGATCAGTTGAGATCAATTCTTGATTAATTTGATGTCTGCTCAATTATTTTGTGATCAATTTCATTTTTAATCAATGAACATACAATTTTTTGATTTTAAATTGATCGATAAGATGATTAAAAAATTTGATCATTGATAATGTGGTTGATATGATTTAAGATTTGTGCTTTAAAATAGATCAACAATTTTTGAATATCAAATAATAGTGATCAACATAATTTTTAATTGAACCTAATATTTTCATCACGTAATTCTTCAACGATCAATTCTCCATAGATTTGATCTCTCAAGGTTTCTAAAAAAAATCCCTAGTGAAAAAGCAGGGGTTTAGCAGGGCATTTTTCAAACATTCCAAATATTTTTAGAGGGAAGGGGATATTATTTTTACACAATTTTTTTCTTCAAATGAAAAAGATCAATTAAAAAATGCTTAAATGAAACGACTTTAAAATTCTGAAACAAGGAAAAGAATAAATTAAAAATTTCAAAGTTTGATTAGAAAAATGCAAAGGGCAGGACATTTTGACATTTTTGAAAAAAAAGCAGGGCTGTTGGACTCCTTGTCTCTGATCAATTTTAATTTTTAATCCGTCTACTTAAGATTGTTTTAATTTTAAAATGATTGATAAGACTAATACAATTTTTACTAATTCATTTCTGATCGATTTATAATTTTGATTTAATTACAACATGATTGATAGGTACTTTTGATTTGAACGATAAATTTTATGACAATTCCAAATTTTAAATACTCAATCCACTCCTACTCTCAATCGTTTTGTAATCAATTCGACTTTGAACATTTTGAGTTTCAAAACACACGATCAGTTTTTGACCTTCAAATTGTATTCAGTATGGTTTTTAATTATTTTTGCTTGAAGATTTATTTAGTACGTTCATCAATTAATTCGGGATTGATTTGAGCTCAGATGCATACCTATTTTTGATCCACTAAATTTTTTATCGGCCAATTCATCATTTTTATTTAATTTTCAATTGATCAATTTGAATATTATTCATTTCCAAAATTATTTTATTATCGATTTGACAAATCAAAGAATTTGTGTTTGACTCGATTTTTAAACGATTTATTCGGAAATAAATTTTGATCGATTTTTTTCGATCAATTCAAATTTAAATGAAGATTGGTTTGATTTAATTTTTCCATGTATTGATTTCGAATTGATAATCCACGATCGATTTTACGAATTTTTAATAAATTCGTCATTCAAACCAACATTCAAAAGTTTCAATTTCTTTTTGTTTCGTTTTTTTTTTAAATTAAGGAATCAATTTTCAGTACCTAAATTTTTCAACTTCAAATTTTAAGCTTTTTAATTTGAAAGCCACATTCAAATATAAAATTTAGAATTGATTTGCGAATGATTTAATTTTTAATTAATTCAAATTTTCAATGTTTTGCAAAACTAATTAATAATTTTAAAATATACCACTTGACTGACTTTTTGCCCCCAATTATCAGATTTCATGTTCAGTATTTCATGTTCTTACAATAAATTTTTTTGTAAAATATTTACCAAAGATTTTCAGTTCAAATCTGATCAATAGATTATCAACTTTTGTGAAAGCAATTTCATTCTATAAAAAATTCAAATTACTTGCCCAATTCATGGAAATTTTAAATTCAAAACTATCTACCATTTTTCTCATTTCGCTGGAAAAAAATGTTAATATTTCAACATGGAGAGCAAATTCTCAGTTACATATCAAAAAAAAAATTAATCTAGTTACCTCAATTAGAAAATTTTTTATGCTAAAGGGAAAATATAACGAATGAAAAAATTTCCTCCAAGCATACAAAATTTTCAATTGAAGTACCTAACTCTATGATTTTTTTTTTGAAATGTAGCTAAAAGTTTCCTCTCAATGCTAAAATATCGTGATTTTTTCCCTATGGAGTACGAAAAATGGCAGAAATTTTTGAATTCAAAAAGTTCATCAATTAGGCAAGCAATTTCAAATTCATGCATTAGGCCATTAGGCGAAAATTTCGCCCATTTCATGCATTCGGCGATTACACGGATTGGGCGTAACACATACACGACGAGAAAAATTCGACGATTTCCGTGACACTGGCAATGACACACGAGCTATGGTATTTGTATTCGGCATCTCTATAAAAATGAAGACGTTACCGGCGAATGGAATTCCGATAATTAACGCAATGACGTTAAAATCGCTTCAAAACTTTCTCTATTTACGAATCATCATACGACATACTTTATGAGTTGTTGGTATGCAACCTAAACCTCTCCCTTCATTACAAAAACATACAACACGGTGTGATGTACCTTCTATTGCGAGCAGATATTATACTTCGCATACTCCACGTAGGTACATCAAACGTTCACGTATAAAAATCTCAATTTTATTCGCGAACCGAATCTCCAACTTGAGCTTACAAGAACATGGTGTCTACTGGGCATGGAAAATGAAAGTTCCTGCTATTTTCGGGATTTTTCATTTTTATGGCTTTTTTTTGCTTTAAATTTGCCAAAAAAAAAAACTTTATCCTTCGATTAAAAAATTTAAGGGGAAAAAATGTTGAGAATTTTTGCTTTTAGCCGTAAAATTTATTATTAAAAACATTGATATTTTCTTGTTTTCTTGCTACTAAAGTCGAATTTCAACTATTTTCTGTTTTTTTTTGTGTGTGTGTTTCTTGCCAGTAAAAACCACGAAGAAAGTTTTCGGTTCAATTATCCGATTTTTTTTTCGAATATCTCGAAATCTCAAGATGGATTTTGAAATAAAAAATGACCATTTCAAAAGTATCAAATATTCACCAAAAGATGCCACGATAAAGACACACGTTGTAAATAATCTAATCAGTCTAAATCACGTAAAGAATTCGGAAATTCTATTCCTTTTCTTGGTAACGAGCTAATCTGATGGCAAAATTTTGACCAATACGTCGCGTCGAGGATTAATTTACCAGAATAAACTTTCGAGACTGGGATTTACTTCCGATAGCTCTTGGTAGGATGGAAGAGGTGAGCCTACGAGGTACATCGATGATTATGCCGATAGAGGCAACAACCAGCAAGCAATTCGAGAGGATTGTTTACAGATGCCATAGGAGAGTATTGGTATAAACATAACATAAATACCATTAACATAACTGGATTAAAAAGTGTATCTGGTGGGTACACATACACAAGTGCATTATGTTAAATGGTTTCGGCAGCTCGATGTTGGGTTCAATGGGATGCAGAAATTTCACCTCTTTCTACGCAGTCGGCTGGTCGAGCTACAGCTTACAGCTTCATATCCGAAACGTATTTGAAACCAGTTCGCCAGCATAGGATATAATATCTCGTAGCCGATTGCAAGACCGGAAACAAGCGTCGATCATCGATGCGAGTGCTGGATTTGGAAACGAGACAAATCGAAGGGCAGTACTGACGTGGTATACTGAGAAAAGCTCTCGATTACAAAATCAATTCGCGAATCAAAGTCGAGCATACAAATTAGTGACGTTATAGCCCGTAGGTTTTAATATGATAACACCGTTTCGTCGCGTCGTCTTCAGAGAAAGCAACGTTTGCGTACGCCGACCATTTGTACGTATGTACGCGAGTACGTACGTTGAGGTACTCGTATATTGCCAAAGTATAAAAAACCCAGCTCACGTATATGGCGGATATTTGTAAAACCTCGTACGTGCTCGGTTTCGCAGAGAGAGAGAAAAAGGGCTGTAGAAACCGAGCGCATCGGATATTTCGTCGTTTATCCGTTTCGACCGTTTCGTTGAGGAATGTGCTGCGGAGATCCGTGGCCGCGACCGGGCTGGTGCGATTGCATATGCATAATGGTAACGTGTTTGCTAATCCAATACGCAGTTCACAGTTCAGAGCTGAGAAGCTACGACCAAGGCTTCTATAATCAGCCAAGTCGATTGGTAATTCTGCCGAAGACTTGTAGAAATTTGGTACGCGGCTGTGGCCATACGTTATGCGGAAATAATTCCATATGAAGATGTGTGCACGGTGATGCATGGTGCATTTACATTCGTATCTGTTGTTTCGGTCGTAGCCTTCGGTGTGCCATGTGTGTAGATTTTCTTATGCAATAGAATGGTGCAAAAAATGGAAATTTTGGTCTGATTTGTTCCCCTCTCCCTCCATCCATCTTCCTTCAACAACAAGCAATGATGACTGGCTAGAAAGACTAAACTGATCAGAAAACCTTGCCCTATCAAGAATGAAAATTCTTGGTAGTCGTTGTCAATGCAGAAAAAATTATCATAAAAATGTAAAAGAAATATTTAAACCCTAAAATTGGTCACTGAAACTGCAACCAAGGCTGAAATCTATATCTACCAGCATTATAATTAAATTTCTGGGTAAATATAACTTACTGTCGTTGAAAACAAACATCCCCTCAAATTATTGAAAAAATTGAAATAATTCTGATTTGTAATGAAACTGATAGAACTTCGATTTTGAAAATTGAAAAAATCTTTTGTATTATTTTTTTCTCCATGTCTTTTAAAATGAAATTTTTGTGATTTTTTGAAATGAAAAATGATTTTAAAAAAGTAATGCGTATGATTTTTGAAAAAAAAAAGATCTTTTAATGAATAAAATCAAAGAAAGTAACTGAAGTCACTAAAAACTAATATTGATATTATTTCGAGGCAGTGGTGCCATCCTAAATTTTTTCCGGGTGTAGCAAAAATTTCCAGGGTTCAGTAACCCTGTCGGAAGAAAGGTCGGAAATGTCAAAAATGAATTCTTGAAAAAATACATTATTAATTTCATTCTGGCGGTCTTCCTTCTAGCAAGCAAAAGCGCACCCAGAAGTTATATAAGGGAGGAGCTGATAATTCGAGGAAAAAATGTGGAGGGGGGGGTCAAAATTCAACGAAAAATTGAGATTAAAATACTGCCCGAGCGAAGCAGGGGCGAAATTTTTTGAAAAATCATGTTTAGAGAACAAAAAAATGCACTTCTTTTTGACATTAGTCAATATACATCACTTGAAGGATTTAGGAGTCCAAAAGTGCCGAAGTAGTACGGACGATTTAGCTTAAAAAAAGCCAAAAGCCAAAAATAATTCCCGGAAACGGGAAAGTTCGTATATAAGCTTTGTGGAGGGTGTATTTCAACATACCCGACTTTCCCTAAAATCGGTGAATATTTTGACCCCCTTTTGGGGGGTGAGGGGGTTTAAATTTTCGTTTTTCGGCTATAACTTTCAAAATTACGAATTTACGAAAAAATAGTTGGAACAAAAATTGTAGAGAATAAAAAAACAAACAATTTTGTTATTTACAATTTTTTCCTAGGACGTCATGGAAGGGAGCTAGGGGCTTCAGAAAAAAATCAATTTTGAAAATTTCCCATTATCAGAAAAAATTACCAAAAATCGGGTTAATCGACTTTTAGGAGCGGCTCTTTTGCATAGTACATCCTATTACTATGTCGAATAAGAAAAATGAACAACCGACCCCTCATCTCAAAGTAGGGGGGGTGGACCCCCTGTGGAAAAAGTTGCATTTTTTCCCTGCAATATCTCAGCTACAGTGAAAAATTTGAAAAATTGGTTCACACAAACGTTGTAGAGCGTTAAAAGACGAAAATTTTCCTTTTTTTACATTTTTTCTACGTGGTCTTAGGGCCGAGCTAATGCAAAAAGAAAAAAAATCGACGCAGAGTTCGAAGATTTCTCACAAAATTTTAAACCCCCTCTTTTGGGGTCCAATTTGGGTCCAGGGGTTAGATGATTATAAAAATCGACTTTAGCAGCCACGAAAACCCCAGAAACCCACTTGTTGGGCTATTGGTTCGCTAGATTTTATACCAAGCCTACGCACGTGTAATTTATTGAGTTGATGAAAAATTTTCGAACCCCACGTCGATCTTTTTTCTTTTTGCATTAGCTCGGCCCCAAGACCACGTAGAAAAAATATAAAAAATGTAAAATGTTCGTCTTTTAATGCTCTACAACGTTTGTTTGAACCAATTTTTCGAATTTTACACTGTAGCTGAGATATACCAGGGGGAAAATGCAACTTTTTCTACGGGGGGTCCACCCCCTACTTTGAGATGAGGGGTCGGTTGTTCATTTTTCATATTCTACATAGTAATAGGATGCAAAAGAGCCGCTCCTAAAAGTCGATTAACCCGATTTTTGATAATTTTTTCTGATAATGGGAAATTTTCAAATTTGATTTTTTTCTGAAGCCCCTAGCTCCCTCCCATGACGTCCTAGGAAAAAATTGTAAATATCAAAATTGTTTGTTTTTTTATTCTCTACAATTTTTGTTCCAACTATTTTTTTGTAAATTCGTAATTTTGAAAGTTATAGCCGAAAAACGAAAATTTGAACCCCCTCACCCCCCAAAAGAGGGTCAAAATATTCACCGATTTTAGGGAAAGTCGGGTATGTTGAAATACACCCTCTACAAAACTTACATACGAACTTTCCCGTTTCCGGGAATTTTTTTTGGGTCAAAACTTAAAATGACCGTACTAAAGGCCAAATTCATCTCTTATCCGGTTATATCTTTTGTGAGAAATTGAAAATTTTTCGGGTGTAGCAATATTTTTCCGGGTGTAGCAAACTATTTTTTCGGGTGTAGCGAGCTGTTTCTTGGTGTAGCATCTTGCTACATAAGCTATGCAAAGGTTGTCATCCCTGTTTCGAGGGGAGAGGAGAGAGGGGAAGATTTTGATCTCCCAAAAAGGAAACAAATTGCATTTTTGGTCCAAAAAATTTGGGTTAAAGACAAACATTTTAAGAAAACAGTGGCAAAGAAGGAGGGATATGGAGATCTGTGTAGGTACCCCTATTTAGTTAAAAAAATGGAGAAAAATAATATTTTGGGTCAAAAAAATCGAAAAAAATTTGGAGCGGGAAATTTAAATTCGTAACATTTTTCTCCTACAATGATGCTAAACAACTTCCATCCGCTTTACCAGGAGTCTTCAAAGGATTATCGATTTGCCTTTTTTTCTCAAAAGTTGAGGGGATAATTAGACAGCTGTATCTAGACCTCGAAATTAGCTGGTACAAATCTCGCTCATTCATCATCATCTCTGTCTACTTGGTTCTGAAACTGAAAAAAAGTTTTGACGAGAAATTTCCAAAAACGGTTTCAGTAAGGGGTGTTTTTACCAAAAAAAAAAAAAACATTGGTATTAATTTTTCATCTTTACCCCATTTTTCAGAAATTTTCAAAAAATATCAATTTTTATATTTTCTCAATAGGTATTTAAAAAAAAATCAAAAAATTGGAAGTATTCAAAAATGTTAAAAATAAATTTTAAAAATAGAATAAAATATGATATAAGATATTTATGCTTTTTTCTTTTTTTCTTATTTTTAAAATTGCTGAAAAAAGTAGGACAAAATACCTGTTAAAAAGTTATGGAAAAATTGAAAAAAATGAAAAAAGTATTCAAAAAAAATTAAAGTATATGTTCTGAAAAAAAGGAAAATATTTTTAAAAATAAGAAAAAATGAAAAAGTATTAGAAAATGTTGAAAAAAGAAAAAAATTGCACAAAATTTATAAGATAAGTAGTATTTATGCTTTTCACCGACTTTTCTTGAATTTAAAAAACAAGCACCCATGACAAATAATTGTTAAAAAGTTGTGAAAATGTCAATTTTTTTTTCAAGTTCAAGAGAATCTGATTACCTATGTCAGCATTAATCCAGATTTTTTCAACTTTAACAAAATGTCATTATGCCATAAGTAATATCAATGCATAAAATCAGACTAACAAATCTGAAAATTGAAAATCCACAATTGAGATTGAAACAGAAGTTAAACAACTGAAATAATTTACGTTTTCCATCTTTGTGCTCACCTCTCTGAGTCGAATTATAAGGAGGTAATTTTTGAGAATTTTTTCAGAGTTTTTAACACCCCTCCCCCCTACCATCTTATGGCTGATACCTACATATAAATATTTCAAGTCGCAACCAGAGCATTGAAAGTTTTAGATTGATGTTTTTTTTGACATTTTCAACTCGTTCAAAGGTTTTTCTAATCATCGACAAATTCAAAACTACTTCTCTACAAGTACAGTTTTCAAGACCATAATTTCAAAAAAAAAAATTGAGCAATAAGCTCAAGTCATTCCTTACAAACCAAACATGATTATTGACCTGAAATATGAGCAGGGGGAATCAAAAGGGATCAAAAACTCCAAAACTCTCATTTTTTTCAAAAATAACCTCATTTTGAGGACCCCAACTCTACTTCTAGGGATCCTCAAGAGCTAAAAAACTTTTAGGAGAGGATTTCCATTCCGAAAATGATCAAAATCAATAAAATTTTTCAATTTGCACCTTTTCAAAAATGTTTCCTCCATTTTTTCTCAAAATCATAGTTCAAAGCTAACACATGGTAATATCCGGTATGGGTTTTTAAACCAGTTTCCTAATTGAAAATCTATAAACGATATTATGTCATCGTGGTGGAACTATCGGCTTCTTACGTAAATTCGCTAATAAGTACGTGCCACGCATTTTTCATTATGAAACAAGATAAAAATTATCCGGCTTGGGGATTCGACAGGACAGCACGATCCACCGTTTGTCGATTTGTTTTGGAATTTCATAGACGAACTTGGCTTCTTCCGATTACGCACCTTATTAATTACCATTCGACCGGATAATATATTTTTACGAAAAAAAGTTCACCATGTGACTGGACTGGTTTTTTATATGGGTTATTTCGTAAAGGTACATGCTTTCTGGTCCATTTCGTTTAAATTATCTACTGCTCGGTACAAGTACAAGCAAGGAACAACACAGTACAGGAAAAAGTTTCCTCACCACGCCAGAGGTTTTGTTTTTATTGACCGTACGATATTCGGAAGCTGGGTCGATGTTGATTTTTTTAGACCTGAAATTCCTCCGTATATACATATTATAATAATTTATACACGAACGGCGAAAAGACGCGGCCTAGGAAGATGATTTAATCATCGAGCATTTTTTACCAACTTGGATGGAAAAAAATTACCAAACTGCGTATTAAATCTTCTCCTGGAGATGATTTCTCTCTATATTTTTTCGGCTGAAATATACACGATAGCTGCACGAACGATGCATCCGAAATTTATTGCATGTAACACGCCTCAAAATGTTGATAATATCGCGTAATAATGGTCAAAAATAACTCGGTCCAATGGTTTGATGAGAAACTTTTTTAATTAAATTGTTATCATATTTGTTTTTAAACGGTTTTACCTTGGTTTGGTTGATTTATACGGTTTTTAAGTGCTGAGGCTAGTTTTTGGATAAGTTGGCCGGTTAAACGTTAATGATTATTATATTTAAAATATTTCTGGCATGTAAGTGCGGCGTATACGTAAGTATAAGTACGAGTAGGTATCATTTCACCATAGCCTTTTATTCTTATTATTATTGCATTCGGATTCTCGTCGTGTAATGATACCTATTTGAACTTACTTTCTAAACATTAACGCGGGTTGACTTTGACTTATTATACGTTTTAGCGGAGGGCATTGATATCTTGCCAGAAATGTATTTAATTCTGTTTTTGGTCGTAAATTTCACTTGGCCCGGAGATCGATCGGAAATTATTTGTCGATTCATTGATTGGGTTTTGTTTGTTTGTTTTTTATTTTCCTATAATGATTCCATCTCTGTTTAGGGATAGGATCGTGAAGTGTAATTTATTTAGGAGGGGAGATCAGAATGAGAAATTGAAAGTGTTTTTGAATTAAAATAGGTAAGCTAGATTATTAAATGGATATGTTTTAATGTTTCCAGCTTCAAAACTTTCATTTCAAAATTGTATGGTTTTTGTTATTTACTCTTTTTTTGCTTTTGACTCAAATTTTGATCCAAAAAATTGTAATTTGATTCAATTTTAGGGCTAAGTTTTAAAATAAGATACTAATAATCACAGGCGAACGAAAGTTGGCAACCCAAGAGAAAAAAACTTCTAAATTTCCGATTTAGATGAAATTTTTCTCGATTTTTCCAACTTGGAATAGGCATAATTTTTTCAAAAATTTCGACTCAAATTACAACTTTTTTGAAATAAAAGATTAACACTTCCTCCAAGCATTGGACTTCGATCAGATTTTTCCAACTAGAAAACGCAATTCTGCGATTATGAGGAAGAGACAAGTTGTCCTTTCTATCCCACCCCCATTCTTTTCAGTTCTGCCACAAAATGTCTCACAAAATTTCCGAATCAAAGTGTGAAACTTCTACAATACTTTGGTAGAATTTTTTCAGAATTTTTGCAAGACCTTTGGCAAACTAATTTCACCCCCTTCTCCCCTCCAAAAAATCCACCTTCACAAAAAATTCTTCAGATCTGTTTACATTTTTCAAAAAAAAAAGTCCTCCATGCAAAATACATAAAAATGAAAGGGATGAAAAAATCAAATAGATCTCAAAAATATTGAAAAAAATGATTTTTTAATAAAAAAAAAAATGCCGGACTCTTTCAGCACTTTTTTATTTTCACGACCGCTTTGTCAGGTACAGAACTAATTACAGGGACCAAGTACTATCAATAAACTTTTTTTGACATTACATTCCCTTTTTAGAGAAAATTTACCCCATTATTTGAACCCCAAATATGAATATTATGAAAGAATTGAGATACTTGAAAAGAAACGGTTGCTTTTCTGGACGACTTTACTAGGTTCCTGTTTTTGAAAAAAAAAAAATAGAGAACAAAAAAAGGACAAAACTTAGCTCCCTGGTTTTTATTTCACATCATAACCTCTTCCATCATTTCCCTACCACCAGAAAAATCTTAATATTCATTATTCAATGTCAATTAAGAATTATAAAATTTTTTTGAAAAATCTACTCAATTTTCAAAGGATTCTAAAAATCAAAAAAAATCCTCATTAAATTTTTAGAAGGGAAAAAGAATGCTTAATTTTTGTAATAAAACAGTTCTAAATAATTTTTTAAAAACACGAAAATAAAATTTGTATGAGAAGTACAAGAAATTTGTATGAGAAGTACAAGCATCAAAGCTCATAGGTAAGTTGTTGAAGGAGGAAGAAGGGGTCATAGTTTTCTTCAACGTTCGATGAAAAAAATTATGAAGTAAAAAATTACGATTTTTATCAACTTTTTTGAAAGAATTTTCTTTTTGTTTTGAACCACTTCCGAACACATTCACAGTTCTGACCTACGCAAATCCAGGGAGAGGTGTAGAAATTTACCCCTTCTCTGAGTGGTTGAAAATAGCTCATTTAATGAAAAAATCGTCATTTTTACTTTTCAAGTTTTCAAACAAAATTTTTCAAAAATGAATTTTTCCAGAAACCAATTTTTTTTGTCCCCCCCCCCTCATTTTTCAACATTATGTGCTTAGATCCCTTCTGAAGAAAATTCAAAAAACATTGGCATATACTATTACGACCCTATACTCTCTCCAAAAATCGTCGTTTTGAAGAGCGCTAGAGAAAATTTTAAAACAAAAATTGAAAATTTTGCAAAATTTAATAAAATTAGTAACTTTTTTGTCAATTTTTTTTAATCAATTCTTCAAACAGTCATCACCTTTCAAAACATTTCCTATCCGAACCAACGTCATGACACATATACGAATCATACCTTCACAAATTCTGAAATGACCTACGTTCATTCACTTCCTCACACCATACAATCACATTACTCTATAATCATTCGAACATTGCACCTCATTAAATGAATCAGCGTCTCTAGAGAGGAAAAGAAGCAGAAAAAAAAACAAAACAAACAAAAAACTCGTACGTAGAATCGAGTGACACGAACACGATGCTCTATAAATGTGCATCATTGTATTTGCTTCAGGGTCGTCGCTTACCCGAGATAATTTTTATTAAGGAAGTCGAATTAATCTCGTCATCTTTACGATTTTTGGCAAGATTTGTAGCGGAATTGATAATTCATCAGTTTTTGGCCATTGCATTGTTGGTGATAATTTATCCGCGTGTCGTTTTATTTACTTCGATAGCGATTTTTCATTTTCTTTCTCGCTGAGCGTATGAAGGACGACCGGCGAATTTAAATTTAATTACGCAATTTTCGGCGTAAAATTTTAGGTGTAATTTCATAGAAATCGGTAATACTCGATGGCAATAACGTGCGAGTAATTAATCTTGCAAATAAACCCTTCCTGCGGTGAAATGAAGAGTCGGAAATAAAAGACGAAATAACCGAGGGGTAGTTAAACCCCCCCCCCCACCATATTTTCTCAAACCTTCGGCGAATTTTATTGGAAAATGGCTCGAAAACCCAAGAAATAAGAAAAAAGCACAAATTGTCACCATGTAAGTAAGTAGCATAAAAACACGAAAAAAGCACCAAATTTTTACTCCAAAGTAAGATGTAATTTTTTTCAAACAACAAACTTTTTTTAAAAATCATAAAATTTTCAAATCTTGGTCCTCGCCACGCCCGGGCATATGAAACCTAAAATAAATTATAAGAGACAGGGGTTGAGAATTTCGTCTCCCTTTCAATATTAAAACATCGATGAAAAAAAATGAAGATATGTCAGCTTATGGATACCTTTTTCTTCAAAAATGCTCTTCTTCGCTTCACTCAGGTTCGATGAACTGACACGATTCATTCACAAATGATGGTACGAACCCTCTTGCCTTCCATCCCAAACATGGTATTGAACATTTCGAAGCGGAAAAAATTTTTCATTCTCATTTATCAGGGGACTTGGACGTGATTTCGAAGGAATTTTCAAAAAATTTTGATTTTTTTGGAAGCAGAGGAGGTTATTAAGGAATATAGGTTTTTTTTGGAAGTCAAAAAAGCACGAATTTTCGGTTTTTTGATTTCAGTGCGACTGGTCAGTAAATTTTTTTTTTTTTTTTTAAATATGAATAGGTATTATGTTTTTGAATTTTGAAAAATAAATTAAGGTAAATTTTATTTTGTGAACTATTATTCAATCAAAAATTTGCCCAAAAAAATTGGAAAATCAACTAAGGCAACAGAAATGATGATTACGGAGGTTTTAGAACTCCTCTTTCCAAAAATTACACTTTAATTTGAATTTGTGGTTTCCACTTCAAATTCACTCGAATAAATCTGACAAAAAAAAATCATAATTTTTTATCGGGTATGATTTATCGGTCCGACAAAAATATGAGGTCTAAACGACAGAAAATTCAATCAGAACAGACGTAAGAAAAGCACGACTAAAATATTTATTGCACGGTAAAAAAAACATTCAACGACAAATAAAAAATTGCACGTTATCATAATGATTTCTCACGACACCCAGTTAAGCGAAATTCACGACACAAGAATATTTCGAAACGACAATAGGAAGGGGGTGGGCCTCATAAGTTTCATGCAATTGCGATTTTTTGCCAAATTACCCAACTTTGAAGGCTTATAATTCGAGATCGATTGTACTTGGGAAAAACAGTTTGCGAGGTTTGAAAAAGAATTGACAGGAGATTCAAAAACGATAAACATTTTGAAAATCTCAAAGTGGAGCTTTGACGATGAAAGTTAAACATTCATGATGAGTACAAAAGACGAAAGTTACCATTTGAAAATTTGAAAAAATCATAGTAAGTAGCCCTTTTTACCTTTTTCTCAAGTAACAAATTTTCAAGATTGAATCTTTGCACCCCTGCGGGGTACAGAAGGGCACAATTTTGACCAAAATTCAAAAAAATTGAAAAAGTAAAGTAACACATCGATTTATTTTGATTCGAAGGCGCTGAGTTTGATTATGTACTCGGTTTTGTCATCCGACTCCTCTGAACACCCCCCCCCCCCCATTACCTCCCTTGATATGGTCAAAATTCAAAAAAATTCAAAATAACGTGTGATCTGTCATTCGTTTGGTTTTTGAGGACACTGAGTTCGAATATTTGATTATTTTTTGGATTTGACCCTTCAGTGCCCCCCTAGCACCTTATTTTGGGAAAAAGTATGTTAAGAAATGAAAATAGCGTGGAATATATTGATTCTCACTAATTTCTATTTTCTACCCCCTTCCCGTGCTGTAACCGACTCCTCCCAAAAATCGTATTTCTTCATTCATTTGCTTTCAAGTAAGTAGGTACTTCATTTCAATGGCCTGGTAATCTTCATTCATCGAAATTCGAACTTTTCCCCTGTTGTCGTTCAATAATTTAAATTTATCGCTGAAATACTCATTCCTGTCGTGGGGAGAGTTATGATTCATAAACAAAAATAGACGTGTTGATGACCTATTTTGTAGTTCAAAAATTGTCGGTTTTAACAGACTCATCTGTCGTTAATACTACTCTTTGGCTGTCGTTCAAACCTCATTTTTTGTCATTCGATTATATATTTCCATTTTTCATCATGTCTTTACTGTTTGCACCTTGCCCAATGGTATTTTGCATCCTGCCCCATGGGTGGAGCAGGATGCAAAAAAGTGGAAAAAAATCAAAAAATTTTATAGGATTGAGGCAATATGCACCAAAATTGAATTTTTTCAGCAATATGAAAGAAAAATGGTTGAACTTTAATTTGTTGCAAAAATCAGACTATTTGACCAATTTGAATCGATTGGCAGGCTATTTGGTCTAGGATGGTGTATCCTGTCCGCAGATGCGCTTAATTTAATAATAAACATCAAAATCCAACTAATTAAATTTATTATTTTCTAATGAGAGGAATATAAGTCTAGGGAACGGATTTATATGAAACTGCATGTTTTTTCAAGTCGAAGATGATGGGATATATGGTCGAAATATTTGCGAATCAAAAAATTTTCTGTAAAATGAACCCAATTTGATATTGCACATTTTGCATAATTATTTGTAGCTAAAATGCATATTTTGACATATTTCAGACGTTTAAAGAGCATATTTCGACTATTTTCCACTAATTTCTTGCATATTCGAAAATTCCACCCACAATTTTGTTTTTCAAGTAATTTTTACTAGAAGAAATGACAACACTGCGAAAAAACAGCCAAAAAAATTTTTAATATTTTTTCCCCGCGAACAGAGGCATTTTTCTATCGCGAATAATTTGTGGTTTGGGTAATTTTGATCAAATTACACGATTTTTGGCAATTTCAAACATTTTTACCCAACTTAATAACATTTAGGCCTTCGTTAAATATCGACTTATCGAACCCAAGTCCTAAATTTGACAGTTTCCAGTCATTCTGGAACCTCCGGCTTAATTTAAATTTTCTCAGGCAGTTTCGAATTTCTCTAGAAAGCATTCAAATTAATTTGGGCTGCTAAAACCTGAATTCTCGGGTCCTTTCGATTAGTGCAGAGCCTGAATTTTTTAAAGTAATATTAGTTGGCAAATTTTTCATTTTCACCCCCTCCCCTCGAGATTTTTGCCCAAGTTTCGTCTCCATCTGTGATTCGATCGACACAACATCAACAGACGAATGCGACAAATGATTATACAAGTGGAGTGGAAAAAAAAGTTACTTTCTTGAAGACTATAAATTCCAACACACCTTGCGTACGTATCTATACGACAATAGAAAGTGGACATCAGGAACCTATTGGCGGAATAGGACCGCAGTCCGTTTCGGATATATTACCGTTCACATTACAAACCTATTAAATACGGTTGCCAGCGGTTTAACCGGCGTTTCAACTATAGCACGAGCCGCCTATTATCGCACAACGTGTTTTTTTTACCCAGTCCGCAGTGTAATATGTTATGACAATCACATTATTTACGTAGAAAATACTCGGCGGCGCAGGTTGATACGGTAGCATTGGTTTTTTTTTCATTTGGACAATGGGTAACTCGAGTTATATCTCAATTGCGATTTTTTCTGTCCGAGAACCGACTGTGAGACAAAATAAGGATCGATTTGAATACGCGTCGATGTGGGTACCTAATTTTAAAGCCAAATGCGCCCCCTTTGTGATAGAAACGTGTTCAAAATGTCTAATGGGTAAATCATTAAACGAATATTTAAACGGTTAAGTATATTAAGTATATGTGTATATGCGGAACTTGCTTAAGGCAATCCGGAATACTACGCCTTTAAAACTTTCTACGCGCTTACTATGTTAGTAATCTAGTACCGGTTCTAATCTATCGAACGGAGAGAAATTACATACGTATATACGTTCGTACATATGTATAACTAAACGCCGACTGAGACGTGATTTAGATTTTTTTACATTTAAATTCCGTTTACGTCTGAAAAATTTTTTTTCCTATCATTGTATTTGCGTGGAGTAGCATTATAGGCTACGACTGGAGTATATTTAGATAGGTATAGGTACCTAACTCGACGCGACATTGGCGTTCAATTTTTAATAACGCGGAATAATCAAATTCGTATAGACCGAAGACCGTCGCGGCGCAGCGCAGCAGCCCGGAACGAATGCACGCGTTATATAATTTCCACATGTCATGTTTCGATGTTGAAACCACATACCTTAGACTTATAGTACAAAATTAGGCGTAGTTTTACCAAAAAAAATATATATAAAGAAATCAAAAATTATGCATGTTTGTTGGGAGTGCCTAAAGTTTGTCGTAAAAATTTGAAGGAAAAGTATGTGGTAAAGATGCAATGTAAATTTTTTAATTACTCGTGCTTGTAATGTGGTGCAGGAGGTGCGAGGGAATTTGGCTGAAAGTTATTTTGACCTATTGCGTAAGACAGCGATGGATATATAAATCATCAATTTTATGCATTGGTGAGAACAATGTGACACGTTGACAAGTAATCAAAGATAATATTGAAATCATCGAGTGTATTCGCGGTGCTGGACTTGGATATGCCACCGGTGTGACGTTTTGACGGAAATTTACGTCGTGAAGAAAATTTTCGATAGTAAAAAAAAATGGTAAAAGCGGAAAGTAGAAAAAAATTAGATAAGATTTACTTTAAAGCAAAAAACTTAGATCGTGGATATGTTTTAAAAATGACTTCATTAAAATTTTAGATAAAGCATCTATTAAATTTTTCAGTTTTATTAATGATTTTTTGCAGCGTTGTCAACCTGAATGATTTCTCACTGAAATTGGTGATTTTTCAACTTTTGAAAAAGTTGAGTAATTTTTTCAATAATTTTTGAAAATTTCAATGATTTTGGTGATTTTCTACTGTCTACTTTTCAATTTTCAGTAATTTTTGTGGTTTTTGATGAAAAAAATATGGAGAACAGCCTTTTTTGGCTATTTGACCTACTGTTGTAATGTGATTTTTGAAGATGAATACAGTGATAAGTGATTTTTGAACGACTTCTGGAGAAAAAACAGTGATTTTAGTGATTTCTGAACAAATTGGCTGCAGTGATTCTCATGTGATGCGTTTTTTTGGTCAAAATAGTGATTTTTTGAAATCTCGGTTGGCAACCTTGATTTTTTGTTAAAATATTAGGTACATATTTAGGCACTTTTTTATTTTCAAAATTGCTAAGGAAAATGTCTGACAAAATGTTGTGAAGTTACAGAAGCGTCAAATTTTATTTTCATCATTTTTATTTTACTGAAATTGCTTTGAAATTGGGCAGATTATTATTTTTTGTTACCTAGAAGAATTTTTGATGAAATTAAAAAAAAAAATCTCATAGCAGTGTTATCAACTGCATTTTAATTGTCGCAATTTTCGCCTAATTCAAGTTGTTCATTCAGTGGATTGAAAAGTAATCTAAAAAAAAAATCAATTTATACTAACTTCTTGGTATGGTACTTGTGCAACAGGGTTAGACCGAACAGAGGAACTGTCACCTCTCCTCCTTTTCTCCTTCACAATGGTAAAATAATTACATTTTTAGCCAAGAATTTTAAAAAATTATGATTTTTTTGAGAAATTTGAGTGATTGTGTTTAAAATTGAAATCAAAAGTTTTTATTTAGCTGATGATTTTTTGTTAAAATGCCAAAAAAATAAATCTGACAAAATATCAATTGTAACGATTCGTCAAATTTTTCCAATAAAAAGTCATTGTTTTCATTTCACCAAAATTTTACCGTTTTTCCAGTTTGATTAAACGACATTACCTCAATGATTTTCATCCCCACCATTATAACACATCCATGTTAAAATTTTAACTAGACTCGATAATTAATAAGAGAACGCACAGGTGAATGAGCCAATCGAAAATAATTTTAAATATTTCTCTTTTTTTGGAGGGGAGTAACAATTTCCTTTTTGTACAATTTTTTTTTGTCATGAGGAAAAAATGAATTGAAAAGATTTCAACTGAAGAAGGTAATTTAAAAATTGTAAAAAAGAGAGAACAAATTAAAAATTTCAATGTTTAAAAAGAAGAATAAAAAAGCAGGATTTATAGTATTATTAGCAAGGTACATTGAAAATGATGAATAGGATTTTCAAATTTCATGTATCCGCCTACCCAATGACCTGATGAGGAGGGGGGTGTCACACACCAGTTATGTCTCAACCTTGAAACAACCTGGTAGAAATTTCTCCCTTTTGACTCAATCTTAACCCCTCCACCACTCTTAATCTATGTTCAAAAATTTCGAAAAATGATGGGGAAAATGTTGAATATTTTTGAGAAAATTTGAACCATACCTTTCCAAACTGCCCCCAGTGCAAAATGGTGTATTGAAAAAAAGGTCACACCTGGGTCCCTTTTCTCGTACATAGATTTTGTACTTCGGGTAGTTTGGAAACGTATGCTTCATTTTATTAAAATGATCTTAAAATGAATATTCTTACCTAACAACATCATCAGTGGCGATTTTTCTTCCCATTTTTTAAAAGAACCTGCTGTATACACAATGTATTTTCAATTTGAAAAAATTAACACATCGAAGGAGGAAGGGGGAGCCAACCTTTTTGGACAAAAACACCCACAGGTATTAAAATTATTTCAAAAAAAATTCAAACCTAATTTTTTTGATTTATTATTGAAAATTTGACAAAAAATTACCCAAAATGACTTTGATGAAGTTTATTGCCTAAGAATAATCTATTGGTGTGCATTTTTTCGGAGTAAAGTTACTTTTTAAAAAATCGCATTCCACGTTTTTTAAATTTTCAATAAGAAATGGATAGAAATCATTTTTGAGGAAAATTTTATTGACTTCATCTTTAAACTTGATACTTATTATTTAATATTTTTATCCAAAACTTCCAGCAGACATTTGCCATCATGACCCAAATTTTTGAGAAAAAAACTGCTATGTGTTTCTCTTTGTAAAGAATGAGGAGGATGGAAAGCAAGGAGAGGTTGACAATAAAAAATAACTGTCAAGTACGTAAAACTATCGAATTTCCTCTAAATATTTTTTTTTAATTTTGCATTCAAAAATTGAAAAAAAAAAATTAATCAAATGCTTGACTTTTCCATCACTTCTTTTACTTGCAACTTCACTTTGTCGATTGTAGAACCGATTCCCGATACCATTCCAAACCTACGGAATTCAATCCTAACACTTCGAATTTTCGAGCACCCGGTAGTTGGGTTGAAGAGAGGAGGTTTTTTTTTCCAAAAATTGATTTTTTGCTATATATATTTGCTAAAAAAATCAAATTTCCCGTGCAAAAATTAAAGGGAAATTTTAGAAATTTCCCTATTCGCGCGGGTTTAAAATTTGTGGGGAAAAAGATTTCGGGGTTTTAAAAATTTTGGGGGTAAACAGATTCGGGAAATTTTACCATTTGGGGTAAAAGGTAATTTGGGGGAAAAGGCACTTCGGGTTAATAAAATTTGGGATAAATTTTTTTTGGGTAAAAGGCGTTCGGGGTTTTAAAAATTTGGGGAATTTGATTTGGGAAAATTTTAACATTCCCGGGGGAATGGTATTTGGGGAAATGGAAATTCGGGCACTTGGATTGGGTAAATGTACCGTAATCATTTTTAAACCCACTAATACCCTGTGTAAACCCCCTTTGGGGGGGGGTTCCCCCCTTCCCCCCAAAAAATTTTATTTTTTTTTAAAATCTGAAATTGTAGAAAATATTTATAACTAAGCCCGTCAAATTAAATTGAACAAACCAAATAAAATTTTTCGAACTAATCATAAATAAACATCAAAAAGTTTTTTTTACTCAAGGCTTTTTCCTTCAGAAAATTCTTAACCAAAAATAAAAATAAACGAAAGTTTGAGGATTAGTGACTGTTTGATAAAATAGATCTAGCACTTTTTTTTGTAAGAATAAAACTTCCGATGTAAATAATTTTGCAATAGTAGTTTCACTTATAAAGTCACAATTTTAAAATTCCAAAATTCAGATGGTGAAAAATTTAAAAACTTAAAAAAAAAATTCACATTGAAAGAAAGGTGAAAGAGGGGTTCTGCTACTCGACCAAATTATTTATCACAGCCGAGACAACGTTTACCCCTTTCTCTCTTCCTCTTCCATTTTTTGGTTCATAAATTTTCGCATGCGAAAATTAGGTGTAAATAGAACTAACAAGGGTAAAATATGTTTAATCTTACCTTTTTATGATTAAATAAGACATTGACGCTTGGTTTACCCCGGCGTAATTCTGACTGATCGATGACGTCATCGTGTATTAGCGAAGCTGAATGTATCATTTCAGAAACCATAGCTACCTGTCTTTGTGCTTCTGAAAGACTACTGAAAAAAAATAGGCAAGAAATCAAAGAATTAGAAAAGTATATATTCGATAAATAGGTACATAGTTACATACTACATAGACTAAGTAAGTAGCTAGGTACATTAACATTTTGGAAAAAATTTTCTGAAAAAAATACACTAATTTTAAATCCAAGTTTCCAAATGGATTTTACAAAATTTGTTCAAAAATTCGCAAAAAATTGGAATTCAATTTTTCAAATCACAATTGTTTTTTCCCGTTTCCAACTCTATACTCCCCTTCCCTCCAATGTTATTGACTTATTCAAGACATACTGTTCCATGGTGTCTAACTAGATCTGAAAAATGAAAATTCTTGCTATCTTCTGGATTTTTCTTAACATTTTAATTCCATTTTCAGGGTGTCCACTATATTTCAGAAATGATTTTCCCTGACTTTTCCAGGTTTTCCAGGCTAATTTTCCAATTTTTCTAGACCTTTTAAATATGATATTCGTAAACTAAGGGGGAGGGAGAGGTAATTTTTCAAGTGATGTACTTACATCCCGAAATTTTGCAAACGAATGATATAAAATGCATGGAGTCTGACGATTTTCTTTTCCAAAATCACTAGATACTTTTCACGAGATCTTTAGATACTCCTCTTCGGGCCAAACAAAAAGATTCAAATTCGATTCTGGAAATTTTTGGAACACTCAACTCTCCCTCACCATAAAAATTCGAAAATTTGAATTCATTAGGTACCAACAGAAAAAATTTCAAAAAAAAGGAAAAATCAAGTTTTCCAACGCAAAATTAAGTTTTGAAAAATGAAACAAATCATGCCAGGGTGTCTACCAAATCAAACGAATGAAAATTTTGTTTTTCCCGGCTAAAAATCCAAAAACTTTTTCACTCCCCTCTCCCAAATGAAAAACACATGTCTCAAATTTATAAATTCGCGCCATCTAAATTCACCACTTTTCCCTCATTCATGTTTTCCAAAACATGGCCAATAATTCCGAATTCTGTTCCATTCCCTCCCCTTTTTTTCAACATCGTGATCAAGGGAATCGTAGCATTTCTATCTCATCACAGTCTGTAGAAAAAAATAGTGTAAAGTGCCCCGAGCGGAGTGAGGGTGACATTTTTTGAAAATTTTATAATAAAATGAGCGAAGAAACACGTTTTAAAATGATTTATCCTTTTTTTGGATTTTCGAAAAATTCCAGAGAAAATTTTAAAATTCCCTGACTTTTCCAGACCAACAAAATTCCCTGACTTGTCTCGGTTTTCCAGAGAATGGACACCCTGATTTTTCTTGCTTTGAATTTGTTTTAAAAAGACCCCTCCTTCTTATCATTTAATTAAAAAATTCAAAAAAGAGCAAAATGTTAAACATTTTTGCATTTTACAATAAAATTATAAAAATTCTTGCTATTTACTGGTTTTCTCGCTACTTGGGCCAAATTCTGGCCAATTTCTCGTTTTCCTCATTTTTCTTACGAGTATAGACACATTGTTTAAAATTTACCAATTTTTTGGTCTTCTTTCTGATTACCCTCATGAAATAATCCCAAGTCACAGACGTAGTTTTTTTATTAATTCGAAATAAATGTCTAATATTACGTTGCCTATTTTTTTCATCTTTTGAAATTTTTTCATTTTTTTGCATCATCTTGGACTTTATGACACAACTATCAACATTCTAGACATAATGAATCACTCTCCGACAAACAATCATCAGGAAACGAAAACACTTAAATGCACCGACGTCTCGACAAAGAACTTCTCACAACTTGGAAATCTCGGTATCGCCAAAAGCATCGTCATTTCGCGGACTAGAATAATTCTCGATGTACGTTGGTAGAATAAAGTTCAAAAAATACTAATAAATTCGTCGAATAATACCAGTTAGAATATCAATATGCCTAGCCGACGTCATCAGATTCAATTGGTACAAAGGAAGTCGAGTACAGTGCATGAGAAACAACATTCTGGGTAAAATAGCAACGAGTTTGGTGTTTTCGTACATTGTACGTGCATATGAAAGATGCAGTGGTTATTAGAAAAACAAATAATTTAACGACGAGGCCTCTCGGCAATTTATGGAAAATAATTCATTTTAGCATACGTAAATTATACAAACATGAAAAATGTATTATGGATACGACAATGTTGCACAGTAGGTATATTTTTATGGTGTACCTATTGGAATAAGACAAGAAGAGGAGAGGAGAGGAGAAGAGGGACATACTTGGAAATAATTTACTGCCTATCTATTAATGTAACTCATGGACCAGAATGTAAAAAAATAAATTACTTGGACATGTATATGGAAAAATAATGATTAAAAATACAACGGTCGTACAACAATGGGAAAAAAATTAATCGCAGGTGGAAGATTGGTAAAATACGGTAAAGTTATTTTTATAGAGGATCTTGGGACGAGTAACACGAAGATCGGATGATCATTACGAAAGGGTTCAATCACCATGTTGATCAATGAAAGTAATCAGTACAATATGAGTGAGACGAACGAACAACAGAGAGAGAGAGACGACGTCTAAATCTAAAACCATAATACGAGCACCTTTTAGAAGATAATCGCGTAACCACGTGAGAAATGAGAACTCGTCGCGAGTGTGTCAAGGCCGGTCACCGCTAAAAACATCAACCATACTTGTATTTTATAAATGTCCATATTAACGGGTATAAACTACCATATAATCCCGAAGGCTCCGAACATCATATTCAAAACTCATACCTTCTCCCCACACTAACCCCATTTTAACCAATAGAACACACCATCCAAAATTACGCAACCGACGAACTGGTCGCTAGATCATTTGTACGCAATTAGACAGTACAGCTAAAAAATTTGCTTTAAAGCGATAACACCATTTATAACGTTTCTCAATGTCAAGACTGTACCTTTAGACTGTCTAATGTACCTTTCTACATAGGTAGTTAGGTACCAGCGACGCTGTTGTTCTTGTTCGACGTGCCATTGATCTAGTTCATTATCTCAACGCTGCTTTGCGACAACTCGTCGAAGGTTTCAGCTCGAACGGCCAACTACCCTAGATATTACTCAAAATTCTCGAATTTTTTCAACAGGGTGTCCGCAATATTTCAGAAATGATTTTCCCTGATTTTTCCAGATTTTCCGAACCAATTTTTCGAAGTTTTCAAAACCTTTTACGTATGATATTCATGAAGCAAGGAGGAGATCATTTTTTCGCGTGATGTATTTTTATAGCTCGAAATCGTGCAGAAGGATGATTCAAAATGCAGGGTGTTTAACGAATTTTTTTTCAAAAATCATTAGTTTTGATAAGAATTTAGATACCTTACTCCTTTTCTGGATACAAAAACAAATGAAATTCCATTCCAAAAATTTTTGACACCCCCCCCCAAAAAAAAATCTTGAAAACTTGAATTTATTGCAGAAAAAATTTTAAATAAAAAGGAAAATAACTATTTCAATGCAAATTTGGAACGTTTTGGAAAATGAAACAAATCATCTCAGCTGATGTCTACATACTTAATCGTGCGAATGAAAATTCGGATTTTCCTAGCTGAAAATTTAAAAATTTCTTCTCATTCATTGTCCCCCCCCCAGCTTCAAATTTATGAATTCCACGTACTGAAATCTTTTCGGCTTGCCCCAGTGAATAAAAAATCTATGTCATTTTGTTAAGATATATCAATATCTTGAGCCCAAGCAAAGCTAAGGCAAACATTTTTGCGAAAAAAAACTTCAAAAATTGAAAATTCGTCACTTCTTTCTCAATGAGGTTTTCCAAAAAATGTGATCAATCATTTTGAATTATTTTCCATTCCCTCTTCTTTTTTTTCAACATCGTGGTTAAGGGCATCGTGGCATTTCTCTCTCATCGCAATTTACTAAAAAGTACGTTTCTAAAAAAAAATAGATATTAAATGAAATCTGTAGAAAGAAAGATTATAATTACCCCAGATCGTAGAGAGAAATTTTTTTGGAAAATTCATAATTTATAAATGGACAAAGACGTGCATTTAAATATCAATTTTTTTGTACATCACGGTCAACAAAAAAAGATAAATAAAAAAATCAATTGAGAGATGTAACAATTTGGCCCGAGCCGAGCGTGAGTGAAATTTTTTGAAAATTTATAATAAAATAAGCAAAGAAACACTTTTCTATACAACTTATCCTTCTTCCAAAATTCCTTGACATTTCCAGAAAAGTGGACACCCTTTTTCAATATCAATGAAAATTCCATTCTAATGAGGTATGAATCATCGCAGGGTATTACATAAATTGGCAACAGGTCACCGAATAGTCTAGCTGGACAGACGGTATAACTTTCTATACAAAATAATTGCATGGTTTTGCACGAAAACGCCCCCGGGATAGGTTCGTAAATCTTTTTTTTCTTCTTCGCCATTCATCGAGATTATTAAACGTTTTCAAGTTATTCTGACCTAATAGCACATAAATTGGTAGTTTTATACCGATTAAAACAAATGTATGAATTAAATGTTAACAAAAAAAAAAAAAGCCAAGGGTTACGTACTTGTACAATTCGTACATTTGGGTATCTCAAAGAAGATTACATTGAAATCCGACGAAAGAAAGTTTGATAATTCGTCGTTTCGGCTTATTCAACCTTTCATTAGGATTTTTTATCGAATATTTTTTTTCATCAAAAGTAATGATTAGTTCGTTCAACTCGTAATACGACGAGTTTCGGTGGTTTGTGTTTTAAAAGGTAAATGGAAGGTTAAGGAACTTGAGCGAAGAAAAAGTTACGTAATTTAAAAAAATTACGACAGATTTGTACTTAACCTTGGTCTGGCTAGATAATTTTTTATTTGTAAAATTTGCTTCAGAAAATTTCGTGATGAGAAGAAAAAAGGAGGGGCAAACCGATGTTCGGTTATTGAATAGGAAGTGGGGGAGGGGGATTGAAAATTTACGACTGAGGAGTGAAGAGTAATACTTTTTTAAAGGACTTTAAAAAAAAAAGGTCGGTGCGAATGAACAAGCTACTGTACTCTCTTTGCTTTCCCTCCCTCGTCCGATAGATACACAAATGTTGAAAAAAAGTTTTTTTCAATTTCGTAAATTTTAATAAAATATTGAAAACGTAAACAGAAATGTCAAATAACCATTGCTTTTTAATTAGCATATTTACCTACTTACTCAAGAAATTCAAAAACCTGAAAAAAATCGAAAAGTATCTGACAACGTTGCCAATCTCAGTGATTTTTCAGATTTTGAAAAAATTTAGTGATTTTATCTGTATTTTGAAAATTTTAGTGATTTTGGCAATTTTTCACTGTTTGCCACGTCTACTTTTCAATTTTTAGTGATTTTAGTGATGTTTGATGAAAAATATTTGAAAAAAATGACTTGAACTTTGAAAAAAAAATCAACAAAAAACTAAAAATTGAAAAAAGTCCTGACATGACGGAGATAAACTAAATACATGTATGAACTCAGTACCTACTAAAAAGTAGGTTAGAAAAAAAATTGAAAAACAGCCATTTCTGGCAATTTTGACATTTTTTACCTACTTTTATAAAGGTGTTTTTGAGGACGAATATGGTGAAAAAAGTGATTTTTCAAGGATAATTTCAGCGATGAAAGTGATTTTTGAACGACTTCCTGAGAAGAAACAGTGATTTTTGTGATTTTTGTGATTTTTGTGATTTTTGTGATAGGTACTTTTTTGGGTTAAAATAGTGATTTTTCGAAATCTCGGTTGGCAACCTTGGTATCTGATGACATTTTACCCAAAACTTAACGGTAATATTTATGATAATTTTTCTTTACCTACAAAAAATTGAAGAAGAAAATAAAATTTTTTAAATTTTACAAAAAAATCTCTGATTTAAAAATATTGCTTCATTTTGAAAAAATTGTGTTTTTAGTTTTCAGAAAGTCAAAAATCAAAGTTTGAAAAATTCAATTTTAAAAAATGTGACCCGTGCAGGGACAGGGTACCTAAAGTCGGAAAACATAATTTTGAGTTAGAGACAAAAATATGAAAAATGGGCAATTTTTTTCAAATTTTTTTTTTTCACTTTTTTAGGTAGTTCAGACCTCTACGCAGCTTTAAACGTGTTTTTTCGATTATTTTTTTTTTTGAAAGTCATGATTTTTTCTAATTTTCAAATGCCTCTATCTCACCGAAAAATTGACTTAGGATGCTCATCCAGGTCTTAAAATGTTCCGCATAGTCTCCCCTATCATTTAAGCCAAAAAACTCATTTTTGAAAAATCCGACTTTAGGTACCTTTTCCCTGCACGGGTCACAAATTGTTTTTTTTTAAATTCTACATAATTTTCCAAAAATATTAAGCATAATCTTTGCAACATCATGTTTCTAACCGTAATTTTACAAAATTGAATTGTTGTCAAAACTTTCATAAAAAAACGTACTATTTCATTTCGAATCAGTGAAAAATCACTGATAAACAGTCAGAATTGCAGCACAAGAAAAATCAGTAAAATTCACTAATTTTCAGAGATTTTTCACTCATTATTCAAAAAATTTCACAGATTTTTCAATAAATTTCATAAATATCACTGACTTTTCAGTGAATTTTCACTGATTTCCAGCAATTTTCTTTCACTGACTTGCTTTCAGTGAAAAAATTTTCACTGATTTGTTACTATGCAGCAATTCTGACTGTTTTTCTGTGATTTTTGATAAATTTCACTCATTTAGAAATGAGAGAGTAGTATTATCATTTATCAACGACCTTAATTTCAGTGTTTCAAGATGTATTATAGGTATTTCTTTCGTTTCCCACTTCATCACATTTAAAAAAGCAGGTTCAGGTACAGATATTTCGTGAAAATGTTGAATTTATTCAACTTGGAATTTTGGAGCTCATTTTCAACAAAATCAACACTTCGTTTTTTTTTTCAAAAAACTTCATGAGAAAAATTTGAAAATCTTAATATCCCACCTAAAAATAATGAGCATTGAGCACAGGGAAGGATAAGAGAAATATGGTTGATTTCTGAAAAGTGAAAATCATGAGTAATCATCGATTTACCCTCTCCCCTCGCTTGACAAATTTTTGCAAATTTGGAACAGAATTTCATATTTTTTCAACTTGTTGGGATCTAGTTTTTTGTTCACAATAATTATTGTTTCAAAAAAAAACAAAAACGCATAATAATTTTAAAAAAAAATTCATCTAAAATCAACTTTTCCAACTTGAAAATAACTTTTGTTGACTTTTGGGGAGGGGGTGAGGTGCATTTTTAGTTCCACGGTACTTCTCTTAGGAAATTATCCATCTCGTCCTCTCCAATATTTTTTCACGAAAAAAAAATATATAAGTGACTACAGCAATTTTATCAGCAATAAAAAATCAATCCGATGACGGAATATCAAATTTCGATATTCTAATAATGAAATAATATTCGCGAAATTTGACGATTCTCCCAAAATATATCGATTTACTATCACTTTTCAATGAAAATATCAAATATCTTTTCTAAGTAGATATCACCTACTTATCAAGGGCGGAGGAGCAAGAAAAAAATTGGTAAAACACAATGTTTCAAAATTTGTTTCAATCAAAAATTTCACGAACTTTCCTTGATTTTCAAACAATTACATACATTGAATATTTTTTCCTTTTCGTTTCCCTTTTTCATCCCCCTCTTCGTCGCAAGCCAATTTTCAATCAAAAAATGGAAATACCCAAGTAATTTGAAATTAAATTCAATAAATTACAGAAGAATGGAATCGAATTAAAATTCAAAGTACATCACAATGTTTTGAGACCCTTGATAATTTTATAAACAATTTTTTAGTCCATCAACGTATCTTGCCTATCCCTCGGCCAAAAAAAAAACCCACGGAATGACTTCATTAAAGCAATTTTGATCAAATATATCTACGAATCCATCCCATGGTAATATCGTTTCAATTTACTAGTTCCAAGTTCCAATGAGCCAATTGCGATCAAAGTGGAAAAAAATTACCTAGGCGGGTAATCGGGTACCTATGGCAATAAGCATTAAAATTTTACGACCATAAACTGGTAATTACCGTATGCCATTGAACCACCCAAAACACACGATTCGAGACAAAATGCGATTTCGAGATACCACGTACCTAGAGAGGAAAAAAACCATTCGAACGCTTCAATTATAAATCTTCTCACGACTTAACCAAATCACTAATCAACCGGTCGAATGGATACAATTCGAAGAGGCGACGGGGTGATCAACACGGGGAATAAAAATTATCGAAATTTTACACGTTTCTGTGATGTCTAGCACACAGGTGGTGTTTGTTGAAAATGTGAAAACGGACGTTGGAAATTTCGCTTGCACTTGTTCGTCCAGGCATTGAAAATTGCCGGCACGTTTTTGGCTTAAATCCAGAGAATTTTACTACCACGGTGAAATGCTGCCATAAAAATACCAGCAGTGATTCGTACTCGGGCAGTCGCGAGTTAATTGAAGGTTGGAAAAGCAAAACCGGAAGTGGAAAGTAAGGTATAAAAAAAATTACACCTGTAGAACTAATTGATTGGACGTTTTGTAGCGTATCAATATAATGATTACGATTTTAAGATATGATACGCCCATTGATAATCATATACGATGATCCAGTTAAACGGATCGTTTTATATAATGCTGTTCGGTTTATTTTTGGGAGAATGCGATTTTTAAAGTCGATCCTCTTCGGGCTTCGTGCTGTGGCGAGAAAATAAGAAGAAATTTTCGAGTATATGATTAAAAGTACGGTTGCTTTCGAAGATTCAAAATATCGGTTCTTCTGACGAAAATTAAAACGTTGGAAAGTAAATTACATAACCGGTTATATTCTCACGTTTCTGGCCGGTATAATAATTATCCGTATAGATGAGCAGTGAGCCAGTGAGCAGCGGCCTTCTAAATGGTTAATCGTCGTGACACGTTGGGGTTGAGGTGGCATATTACCAAAGGCATCGTTTGACGATCGAGTCGCCGATATTGACGATTTAATGGACCTTCGGCGAGCATAGGTGCTTGAGACGAATGGAATCGACGACAGAGCCCGAGTTAATAAATACTCGCCAAGTACTCGACGAATTTCGGCTCGGCTTGAGAAAAATGTAAAAATCGTGTTTAGAATTTCTTTGGGCGATCGTCGCGTTTATTTACCAATTGCCATTAAGTGGCGTCCACTTCCGAAGGGTAAATATTTCATGAGGTCGGGTTCAGATATATGAGTTTATCTTTATACCAGATACCGCATAGTTCGTTGCACTTTTCGGGAAAAAAACCAAAGGAAACGACATAGGCCTTATAATAGGCTATTTATTATCGATATCTGGTTAGAAAATTCACGCAAAGGGAGTGGTCCGGTTTCGACTGCGGACCAAAATTATTTATGAACTCCAAAAACACCAAGAGAATGTTAGGCCTAACCGGGCTTCATTAAATTGCCGATATTTAACTATCTCGCAGCACGAAGGTCAACAGGTTGCATAGAATGCACCTCTAGATACGAATATCTGTACCAAACACGTGCATCGCTATCTTTCACCGAGTTTTCATCGTTTTCCCCGATGGATCGCTGCCGAAGCATCAATGGAGTAAACAGAGCCGGCGCGGCGGATCATTTTTTCCTCCGAAGGTGCTCACACTCTAATGGGTGGAGCCCGGGGTGGGGCGAGGGTATTTTTCAACTCTAAACATTTTTCCCAAAAATATTTTCCAAGTCTAAAATTTTTTCATCTAAGATAAAAAAATTTTAAACTCTGAAATTTTTCTCCCTCCAATTTTTTCTCAGGTTAAAACATTTTTCAACTTTGATATTTTTTTCAACACGAGAAATTTTTTTCAATGTTAAATATTTTTCCAAACTTGTTTAACTCTCGAAATTTTAATTTTTGCAGCTCTTGAAATTTTTTCAGCTCTTGAAATTTTTTTCGAAATTTCAATTTTTTCAGTTCAGAATTTTTCTTTAAATTTTTTCCTGTTCTAAAATATTCAGAATAAAAAATTTTGAAAAAATTTGAGTTGGAAAATTTTTAAAGAAAATTAAGATGAAAAAAATTGAGAGAATGTCAAATTTTTTAAAATTATCAAATCAAAGAATGGAATTTTACACACTCGATAGTAGTCCAGGCAAATAAGAGAAAAAATGTACCAATAAACCCCCAAAAATTAAAGCATGATTTTTTTTGCGTTTTACGTTCGTAATGGTCCACTACACAACATACTAAAATGGACACCCCCACAACCCTCCGCTACCCCCAGGAGAGGGGTAAACGTCCGCTGAAAACCGGGTTTTCGTGAATATCTCTTCAAATAAGCCTCAAAATTGAAAAGTAGTTATGAACAATCTTGTTCTACGCGTAATTTCCTATCGGAAGGGTTTTTTTTCTTTTTCAAAAACACTCACTTCCTTGACCAAAAATTAAAGGTAAAAAACACCTATTTTTCAACAATTTACAGCATTTTTGGGAAAAATCGAAACTTTTGTGAATATTTCCTCAAAAAAGCCTCAAAATGGAAAAATGGTTATGAACAATCATGTTCTACGTGTAATTTCCTATCAGACATATTCGTTTTTTTTCGAAAACACCCGCTTCTTTGCCCAAAAATTAAGGGTGAAAAACGCCTATTTTTCCAATATTTACAGTATTTTTGGAAATGATGGAAATACGAAGCTAAAAGTACCCAAAATGAGTATTTTTTTCATACATGCTGGTATGGTATTCCAAAAAAAGTCACCGCAAAAATTTCAACCCCTACCGTTAATTATAAAGAGGTTATTGAAATTGAATACTGCATTTAAAAAATCGAAGTTGTGGAAAGAAAAAGTACTATAAACGCGATGTTATTGCTGATTATTGGTGATACGAAACATTTCTTTGCGTCGTAAGGATTCAAAAACGATATTTTCAGCTTCGTATTTTCATCATTTCCAAAAATACTGTAAATATTGGAAAAATAGGCGTTTTTCACCCTTAATTTTTGGGCAAAGAATCGGGTGTTTTCGAAAAAAAACGAACATGTCTGATAGGAAATTACACGTAGAACATGATTGTTCATAACCATTTTTCCATTTTGAGGCTTTTTTGAGGAGATATTCCCAAAAGTTTCGATTTTTTCCAAAAATGCTGTAAATTGTTGGAAAATAGGTGTTTTTTACCTTTAATTTTTGGTCAAGGAAATGAGTGTTTTTGAAAAAGAAAAAAACCCTTCCGATAGGAAATTACGCGTAGAACAAGATTGTACATAACTACTTTTCAATTCTGAGGCTTATTTGAGGAGATATTCACGAAAAATCGGTTTTCAGCGGACGTTTACCCCTCTCCTGGGGGTAGCGGAGGGTTGTGGGGTGTCCATTTTAGTATGTTGTGTAGTGGACCATTACGAACGTAAAACGCGAAAAAAAAATCAGGCTATAATTTTTGGGGGGTCAACTCCTAAAATGCCTGGACTATAGTTGATAAAAAAAATGTTAGTGAAGAAAATTTGAAAAAAAAATCTTGGAGCTAAAAAAAAATTTGAGGTAAAAATTTCAAGAGTGGGAAAATTTTTTTGAGTTGAATAAATTGAAATTTTGAGAAAAAATTTTGAAACCTGAAAAATTAAAATTTTGAGAAAATAGTACAGACATGAACGATGATTTTTTATCATTGTGCTGTCAAGTCAAGGTGTTGTAAATCAGAAGTTGAAGTTCTAAGGTGAAAGTCAAAAGTTTTAAGCCGAAATAGCTAAAAGCTGAAATGAAAGCTGAAAGCTAGCCAAAAGCTAGCTGTATGAATCAAAAAGCTAAAAGCTAAAACCAAGTTTTATTTTTGAAATTTTCAGCCAAAAGCAGAAGTTTTTTTTACGGTTTTTCATTCCTAGATTTCAGTTTGATGTGAAATTTTTCATTTTTTTTTTCTAGAAAATTTGATACCTTTGCGATTGAGTTTCAAAATTTTTACTGGATTTAGGGATATTTTAACAGCAACTGTTGAAAAATTCCCGTAGGTGCTCGAGCACGCCTGCACCTCCAGTAACGCCAGCCATGGGAGCAAATCTGGATGTTTTTTACTTCGTCATCGTCCCAGCAACCGGCTCGAGTCGGCTGCCGAACTGACTGATTCAAGTTGAGCTCGCGATACCAATCATGACGTGAGAATATACCCCAGCATTGTAATTAATCTTAATTAACGCGTAATCACGGTCAAGTTTACAAGACGGATTAAAAATTCAACCGGGTTGTAATTACGCGACGTTATCGAGTCAACATCTCTTCAGATTGGTCGGTACTTCCTAGCGAGTCGCGTGAGATTACCAATCCTTGAAGAGCTTCGGTTGTCATAAGCTCTCGAAAAGACTTCCTACACGATGAAATCTGGTCGTTCGTCGATTTAATTTTACACGGTGTAAGATCGAGGCGAGATACGAAGAATCGAATGCGGGCTTGCATATAAGACCAGCTCGCTAATCACATACCCAAAACGCATTCCAAATTGGCAGATACGAGAAGAACGAAGGTGTTACGAAACGTGTAAATTCTCAGGTACCGAAAAAAATGTACGATGGACAAGTCGCATCAGGGTTGAACAAAGAAGAATACAAATGAGAGACCAGAGAAGGAAAAAAATTCACGCTTCTGGATTAAATCCAATAAAAATTGGCAAATTGTTGATTCCTAATCGGTATAATCGATAAATTGTTAGGCTGTAGTTTTATATAAATCGACAGAGTAGAAAATTAACGTTCGGGACAAATTAATATTATATTCGACGACAATTCTGAATCCATCGTCGAAATATTATTAATCTTATGCAAATTATTAATGAAAAGTCTAACGTAAATAGAATCCTTCGTTGGGGCTCGTAAATCACACCGAAGTTGGTTAAAAATTAAATATAGCTGCAGGATTTCGAGTTGAACTTTCGAACCCGGAGATTCGATAAATCCTTGAGATTTTTTACAATTTTTGAAGAATCTAAATGTAGGGTTTTTTTTGAAAATAGAATAACACTTACTCTTTGTTTAAATGGTAATTGATGGCACGAGCCATTAGAATAGCCACCATAGGTCTGACTGCTTTTCCCTGGCCATCGAAATAATACGTAGCTATCGTGTGCAGTTCATCTTGATTTGTATTATATCTTAATTCCTGTAAGAGAAAAATACGCGAATTAATTTGTACGTAGGTATAAATATTTGATTAAAACATTTTTTTTAATAATGTAAATCGATTCAAAACGTTTCTTTCGGAAAGTCTCATTTGACGACAAATTAGCCCGCATATGGTAGAATCCATGTTGAAAAAACTTTCGGCTATTAAGAAACTCATTATTATACCGAAATAGTTGGTTTTAATCAATTCGGCGAATTGAAGAAAAAAAAATTGAACGAAGCTCATTTTTTGCCTATGGCAACACTTCGTGATAGTAAATTAGTAATTAATAACATACAAGAACTTAAAATTTTCAAGAGATACTGATTTTTTATTTTACATTTATTGCCTATATTATGGATCTTGCATAATGAAGAAGGTATTATACGTACAGACGATTTGTCTCCTATAATCGTTTTTCAGAAGAGAATATATTATTTTGATGTAGTATTTACGTCAATTTTGGATAAGCTTAAAATAGCAGGGGGGATCGCAACAAAAAAAAAAGGCGGAAGAGGATTTTTTGTGTGGTATTAGTAGGGGGAGGAAGGGATAAAAACTTTACAATCCTAGAAACACAGCTCTTTTAATGAATTGCCATCAATTTATTATTTTGTTATTTTTTTTTTTAGTTTATAGAATCAAACATCAGAATATTTTGTTAGTGGTATTTTTTTCAGCATTTATCCCCCCCCCCCACCGTTTCATTTCACTCTGTAATTTCTTTAATGATTTTATTGATTATAATGAGAAATTTTTTAAATTACATATTTTCGACTTCAAAATTTGAAAAGTTTATATCATTCAGGTATTTTGATTACACGCAACGAATCGGTGAACAAATAAATTCATTTCAGTTTCAAACTAATTTTTTAGGTACCTTTTTATGATACAATTTTGACTTTTGAAAATTAATAATTTAATTTCTGAATTTTCAAAAAAATATTTCAATAAGTTGTTTGGAAATTTTATAATTTTTCCAAAAATTCAATATTTGTCGCTCCCAAATATGTAGTATTTAAAACTGAAAAAAATGGATGTTTAAAGACCAAATTGTTCAATTTTTTATTTTTAATTTTTAAACAAAACTGATTTTTTTGAGGACAATTTGACTAATTTTTGATTTTTTTATTTCTGAAAGAATCCATACTTTTTGAAACATTTTTAAAATAGGTAAAACCTTTTTTTTTTTTTAAATTGACGAATATTTTAGATTTCCTGATTGCGGGCCAAAAAATAATTTTGTGAACCCACATTGACCTCTATATTCTTAATTTTTCAATTGGAAACGAAAAATCGTTTTTTGAGACCAAATTGACCACTTTTTTAAAAACTTTTATAGTTCTAGAATCAAAATAAATTTTTCGAGGACAAAGTGATCAATTTTTTATTTTTCAATCTCAGCGAAATTGATGACTTACAATTTTCAAAATTTAAAAAAAAGGAGTGTAAATAATGCCATTTTTGTGCTCAAAACGAATTTCGACTTTAATAGAGTTGTATTCAGAGCCAATTACAAAAATTGATGATCAGCTCTTCCAAAAAGCTGATTTTTAACTAATTCATGAAGTTTCGAATTTTTCAACCAAAAATTAAAAAATTGTATTAATTTTGGGAGGAAAAATTCAAAAATTGATGAATTGGTTGAAAATGCTATTTCGACAGTTCACATGGTAGAAGGTTCAACAAGAATGATATACGAGCTTACAGTTTCACAAAATTAAACTTTTTAATTTTTTCAGGAGTTCCGAAGATTTTCAAATCCGTAAATTTTGGTGACCCGGCACCACCCCTCTTTTTTAGATGGATTTTTGGGGGAGCTGGTCATCAAAATGTTTTGAATGAATTGGTTGAAAATTTGACAATTTACAGGGAGTCTAACAAAATTTGTAGAGCAAAAAGCTTGACTTAGCTTGACCTTTTGGAAAGACTTTTTGCATGACTTTATTTAGCCCTCCCCTCCCCAACAAAAAATTCTATGTGTCTGCGTGCTTGAGGATGTTTGAGATGGAAGAGAAGAGTTCATATCATAATTTTGAAGACCAATTGTGTAAAATCGCCGAGCCAAAGCGAAGCGAGGGTGAAAATTATTGAAGAAAGAGCACCCAGAATCTGAAATTTTTTTCCTAAAATTCGTGCTTTTTTCGTATTATGTTTTGACTGCCAAAAAAACGATATCTATGGACTCATCTCCAGATCTCCTACCAAAAAAATCGAAACATTTTTGAAAATTCCAATCGAGGTCATTACCGAGTTCTTTTATAAATGAGAAGGCCAATTTTTTTCACTTGAAAATGGTAATTGTCTGGGCTGGAAAGGAAGAAAGTTCATACCATCATTTTGAAAATAAAATTGTGTAAATTCATTGAGCCTGTAAATTCATTGAGCCCGAAAATTTCTGAAGAAAAATGCATTCAAAATCTAAAATTTCTTCATTGTTTTAATATAAAAAGAGAGACGTAATCTTCGACCCCTATCTTTGATATAAATTTTAGACATATGCCCGAGCAAAGCGAGGGTTAAGATTAAAAAAATTGGCGATTTTCAAAAAGAATATTAAGTACCTAACTGAAAAATTTGTAATTTTTTTCACCTTTTTTTAAAGATAATTTATTAAGGGTAAATGGGAGTTTTTTTGGATTTTGAAAAAAGCTTGACCTTTCCAGTAAATCAGAGTAAATTAGTCAAAAAGCTTAATTTTTCACGACCCGCATGACCTTTTTGAAAAAAGCTTGACTTATCAGACTCGTTAGACACCCTGAATTATTTCTGAAATGGATTTTCATCTGCCTCCTTACAAATTCGCTTCTTCGCTCTCGAAAAATCGTGAAAATTTCACAAAATAATACTCTCATCTTCCTGTGGTATGAAAACCAGTTTCCACAAAATAAAGGAACTATTTCAGACCCTATCGATAATTTCCATACAACCCGAAGAATCAGGTGACTCGATAGCTATCGAGAGCGCATGCACGTTAACCTTGACCCTATAAAGAAAAATGAAGTAATATGGAATGATTATAGAATAATAATCGAGTCGGCGGCGTGCATGATAAGTCGTAAATAAATTTCAAATCACATTTCGGCTATACATGTCTGAACGTACAACGTGCCAACGTGGTGCGTACTGCGTAGGGAAATTACCGCCACAGCCATGCCGCATCTACAATCGTGAAAATTTCCCGCGTAATGAATGATTGGGTACATAGTCGTTGCAGCTTGCAGGTACTGGTAGAAAATGCATAATAATAATAATAATGCATTGTATTTCAACCATCTGGTGAATAAGTCTGCGTACATGTGTAAGAGTTACTCGGGTCATTTTAAAGTACTTGGGTGAGATTTATACCTAGATGAGCAGCAGCCTTGATCTCTTATTGCGTAAGTAACGTGTAATCACGATCGTTTATTTCGAGATGCTGTTTGAAAATTTGAATAATTTCTTAATTAGGAAAGAATTCTTAGCGGAGAAAAATTCGCAGCGCGGTGACATTAAACTTGTAAATCGTGTTCGTATACGAAGTTACTCGAGTGGTATATTAAAAACTAGAATTGGCTGGTTCATAGGTGCGGACGTGTTGGGGTGGGTGAAGAAGGGAGAATTATAAAAGCACTTCTGAAAGAAATTTCAACTTCTTAACAATAGCTCGTAATATTTGGAAAAAAATTAATTTTAGGCGAAATGCAACTTTTTTTAACATTCGAAAATAAAATAATAAGACTGATAAAAGTGGAGAAAAAATTGAATTTCGATTTGACTGAATTTGCAATATCGAGTTGAAATATTTTCTAACATACCTTAAGCAACCAAAATGGCGCTTTTCAATTTTTCAAAAACGAAATGCGAGAATATGGAAAAGGCTATTTAAACATGCTGATTCACCCCTTGACATTTGACCCAAAATTTAATTTTTTGTGAGTGAGGGTACTTACTATCCTATGTACTCTCTCAATGAAAATTATCAAAAATCACTGAGAAACAGTCAGAATTGCAGCACAGGAGAAAATCAGTGAATTTTTTTTTACTGAAAACAAATCAGTGAGAAAAATCACTGGAAAGTCGGTAAAAATTCACTACAGTCAGTGAAATTTATGAAATTTGCTGAAAAATCAGTGAAAATCTTTGAAAAATCAGCGAAAATTCGCTGAAAATCAGTGAATTTTGCTGATTTTTTCTATGCTGCAATTCTGACTATTTATCAGTAACTTTTCACTGATTCAGAATGAGAGAATACTTTTCCTAGAAGTTTTCTGGATGTTTCGGAGTCGATATCCTTTCACCAGTCCCCACCTCCCAATCATTTTTTCTACGTTCGACGTCATTTTGCATTCCAACGAGTAAAGTAAAATTATTTTCAGGACTTTCTCAGAACCTTCCTCCCCTCCTTTTGAAGAAAGACACTAAAAAATGAGAATTTTTGAAAGGACAAAAAATAAACGTGTATTTTTGAAAAAAAAAAAAAAACTTTGAATGTAAAATGTTTAAAACTGCCCTCTACATCTGAATCAGTCAAATTTAATGAAATTCTGCCTATCAGAATTAGTGATTTAGATTTCATAGATTTCACAAAAAATCTGTGATTTTTTCTGAAAAATTGGGAATCGACTAAGGAATTAGTAATTTTTGACTGGAAGATTAGTAAAACATCATTGATTTTTAGTGAAATTTTTTCACCAATTTTAAAAGTCAGAATTTCAACAAATTTGACTGAATCAGATTTCGAGTGTACTCTCTCATTTCGAATCAGTGAAAAATCACTGATAAACAGTCAGAATTGAAGCACAGGAAAAATCAGTGAAAGTCGCTGATTTTTAGCAATTTTTCACTGATTATTCAAAGAATTTCACAAACTCTTCAGTGAATTTTCACAGATTTCCAGTGATTTTCTTTCACTGGCTTGCTTTCAGTGAAAAAATTTTCACTGATTTATTACAGCGCTGCAATTCTGACTGTTTTTCAGTGATTTTTGATAAATTTCACTGATTCAGAAATGAGAGAGTACCTATATTTGTTTCTTGAATCGATAGAAAATAAGAGCCAAGGAATGCCAAACTCCCCGAATTTCCATTTGAGCCTCAGTGAAATATTTCCATCGCACAATTCTGTGGAAAGACGAGCTAGTATTTCAATGATATTCTTTCTATATTTGTAGCAGTCAAATTTGGTAAAATTCTGCAATTTTAGATCAATTAAATAACTTTTATTGGAAATCAGTAATTTTTTTTCGATTTTTCAGTCAAAAATTATTGATTTTTTCTGACAAATAATAAGGCGATTTTTGACTGATTCAGGTTAGAGTTGAATTGTAATTTTTGAACTGTTCGAATAATAGGTACATGAAACCCAGTGAACTTAAAATATGGAATCTGATTTGTAAATGCTTCTAAGTACATAATATGTGTAAAAAGTGGATTTTTGATTAATAAATTTTTTAACACGAAGAAAATTGTGGGTTTATTGGCATACTTATGCATAGTTAAATTGATAAGAAAAAATGCTGAACAGGATCACTCAACTTTCCTTCAAACTTCTACGATTTTTTGATCCATTTAAAGGCTCATTTAAAAAGTACATACTAATGACCCGAGAGATGAAAAAGACACCACTAAGACTCAAACGAGAAATTGTGGTGGTTGGTGTCAGTCGGTCATCAATTTCAATCGATTCAAAACAAATTTACAGATAATAAAAATGATTTAATTGCCATACCAAAATCATTTTGAGAATTTCAATGAATACAAAATAAAGATTTTGAAAAATAAGATATTTGAAAAGGCACCATTTCCATAAAAAGCTAAAAACTACTGAAATATGGTGAAAAGTCAATATTATGTCACCATGACATTTTTAAAAGACCAAAATTTCAATAATTGAAGAATATTTCAAAATCTTAAATTTCAACAAAAAAATTTGATGAATAATGCAATGGAAAGAGGTAAAAAATCAATTGAAATACCACATTCGAATCAGTTAAGTAGAAATTAAACATTGAATTAAAATTCGATATTTCATCAAAATTCAGAAAGTAGCCTCCCCAGATAATTTTTCTCTGATGATTTTTTCCTTCGACATTTCAATTGATCCTCCGTTCAAAGATTTATCCATTTTGAAACTGAAATTTTCAGCTCAGATACTCAATTCTTCAATGAACTTTTTCATTTGGATTTAGCACAAGGCAAATCATAAAAATATCAACCCCGCCTCCCCTTCCATCTGGATCTTTCCAGCAGCAATGATGAAATCAATGCAAAAATTCGTAGGGACGTTATTCACACAAATAATCGATTCTTTTCACTTACTTGTCTAATATCTCTGAATATATATTTTAAATCATCCTCTAATAAAGTATAAGGATCGACGGTTTGGTAATCAGGCAATTCGGTAGAATAGTGACGTATACTCGAGCCAGAGGTTTGATCTGTTGTATGTGACGATGTCGTTATTCTTCGACATAACGATGGACAAGCTGTAGCTGTGCATTCTGCGGTTAAATATGTACATTGATTCTGCAAAAGAAGAAGAAAAAACGTCAAAATTACAATCGGTATTCACCTCGACTTAATCATAATAATTATAAATAATTTAAGTAGTTCGTGTCTTTGCAGCTCGTATAGGGATTCTGTACACATAAATCAAAGATGAGACACGACTTTCGTGCATATTTCGCAACGCAGTCTATTTATAAACGAACAGGTTGTTCGGAATATTCAAATAGGCATAACGGTTTCGAAGATGAAAAATAAAAGGTCTCAAACGACGGCTCTCGGACGATTTTTTTTTCGAATTCCGAACATTAGAATTAAAATCTATATACGAGTAATGACCTAGAAAAGATCCAGATAATGGCGCAATCCGAACACCCATTACGAGTCAACAGATCCACCACGCTACGTCTCATCTACCACACAGATGCATACACCAGTGCGCACGTACGCTTCGAGTAAATCCCTTTTGATGGCGGTATGTCGTACGTCAGGCTAGGCAACCTGTTCCAAATACCCACTTGGTGATCGATAAGTAGCCAACCTTCGGATCGAGTAGGTTGTTTCAGACATACGATCTATTCTGTAATAGGTCTGCGTACCGAAGCCATCACCAGTAGAATTTAATCTGGCTGATATCTATCAATCGAGCATTAAGAGGAAGTACACCCAAGATGACAAGTATATAATGCCGAGTCATTTGGTATTCTATAAAGTTCAAGTGTATTGAAGAATACGATCTGCAGCCGAACGAATTCGATCATCGATTTTCTCATATATCGTCGTACAAAATATGGATTTTTTTTATTAGAGCACCGCCAACATGGTGTGATTACTTCACCGTCACATTTTCCGATACTGTAGATATTCCATAGAAAGAAATGAAGTTTGGGAGAGAAAAAAAAACCTCATCGACATAATCACGACAAACGTCAATTGATTCTTTAAACGCTTCCAGCGTGAATAATGAAATTATATAGTATCCCAGACGACGTACTGGTACTAGGTATTCCACATTCCAATACGATCATGGATAATGATCCGATACGGATTTTGTCCTGTTCGTCTGTAGAGCCAGAGAGGCAGATAATGTGAAAATTTCAATAATCTAAGAGACTGGTGTGAAGTACGGAGCGGAGGTACAAGAAACCGCAAAACTTGGGTGTCAGGTGCGCTGCTTCCAGCGATACCACATTACATACGTGATGGCCACCGAGTCGTAGAATTTCACCGGTAATGCGACGTCCTTGATAAACGACGTTGCGGAGATGTTAAATCGCCGATATCTGAGTGCACAGGGCATATACCGATGCCGATTCTTCGATTTTAAAGCTCGATGCAGGTAACTTACTGCTTTCTCTTTTCGGTAAATTTCAATTCGTATAGAAGTACTTTAATTATACCGAAATACTCGAGAGAGGGTGTCTCGGTTTCGTTGGCTAATTCGAATAATTGCTGCAAATTTTTACCTGGGATTTGCAACAAGTGTTTGGAATTTATTAGCATACCATTAAGTGAGAAATTTTTCCGAAGCTATTGTGCTGGTAATTAGTACTTTCGACGATGAATTTCTATTTCTTGGTAATTTTTTTATTCGTAGCGGGTGTAAAAATTCCAAAATGTTGGGTTTTTCATAAATACGATACCTAAGTAAAATTAAATTTAGTCATAAATAGACGAGTAACTTTCGAAAAATTTGAATGATGTGAAATTATAAAAATTGAAAGAGGAGGAAAAAAATTGTTTTTGATAAATCAGTCAAATTAGCTATCAAATAATGGGAATGAATATTAAATACATGTTCATTAATTTTGGCATTACATCCCTTCTTCACATCGTGTATTTTCTAACTACGTCACTGATGACAATTTTACCTTCAAATTATGTGAATTTGATACGATTTGTATCTAATTTTTAATATCGAACTACTTTATTCAAATTAGGGCCATAAATCGTGATTTTTAGGTAGTTATCAACATCTTTCTCAACGTTTTCTATTTTAATGAGGAAATTTTATCTAATTTAAGGCCAAATGAATAAATTGTCTTTTTTTTCATTCTGATCTGCTACGCGATTTTTTTTTCATAAGTTTCTTACGTAATACGATGTGTTATGTTTGTTTTTTATTTTAGCACGTGTAGTGGAAATTTTCAAGAGCGAATTTTTTTTTGTTGAATCGTAACGTCAAAGCCTACAAAGGATTGTTTGAGATTTTGAGACGTGAATGAATAGAAGATGCACGTGTATGGGATGACTCATTTCAAACTTGATCAAAAAAATTAACAAATTGTTATGAAAATGATCAATGACACCGAAGCTCCGGATTCAAAGAGAAATTTACACCTAAACGAAGAATACCTAATTAAGGAAACACTTTTTGAGATGACCTTATTTTTTCGAATTTCAGTCCTATCGCTACTAATTGAAGAAATGTTTCGAAAAAATTGAATTTTTAAAAATTTTTACAATGACGAGCTTAGTTTTGATAGTTTGAAAAGATTTCCCCTCCGAATCACAATCCTCCTCCCCCTCCTTTATACATGCTAAGTATTGAAAAAATTGGAATAACCATTATTTTTTTTTAATTTTCAATGAAACCGAATGAATGGTCCTCCCTCTCCAACCTCATCTTTCACATTCTCCTTCCAAAAAATCATAATCAGTGTTACTACTTTTTATGGCTCAAAAAATATACTCATTTTTTCAACATATTTGTGAATCGTGATTGAATTATTTTTCAATGAGAATAAAATCATTGAATTCGAAATTTATAACGATTTAAGAAGAGTTTGAAAAAAGTAATAAAAGTGAACTAAACCCGTTCAAAATCCGAAAAAATACAAAAATTGGATTCTAATTAATTTTGAACAATACAAATAAAATTGAGTACATATGTAAGCCCGGATATAAAAACCATCCTCAAGGGTCAAAAATTGGGTTTTGAGTTGACACTGATTTTGGGCTTTCAGAAGAAGTAGAATCAAGGAGGAACCTCAACTCAAAAACCAATTTTTGACCACTAAGGGTGGTTTCTACATCCAGTCTCACATGTATTGAAAATTAAAAAAAAACATTAGTTTTATTTTAATACCAAGAAGTACATTAAAGAAAAAGCAGGAGAAATAAAATCGTTCGTTATTTTTTTTCTTCAAAAACTGGGTAAGTACACGATAAGTTAAAAATTTTGGAAAAAAAACGTCATTCTAAGTTGGAAAAAATTTGTTAGAAGAAGGGAGAATGAGAAAAGGTATAGGTGGGGAGGAAGGAGTCAAGATGCTCTTGAGTAGCATTTTTTATTTTTCAGCCCTGTGCTCAGTTCTCATTGTAATAATTATATTTCTATGTTCATCATTTTTCTCAAGAAGCGTTTGAAACCTCATATTATTTCTCATTTCGCAGCAAAAAAACTTTAAAATTTTCCAAAAATTTATTGGACCGAGCATTTCAAAAGCTATTTACGCCAAAAAAATCTTTAAATAGTTGAATGTTGTGTTTCCTGAAAATTTTCAAAATACTCCGTTTCGCAAGAATATGAACTAAAATAAAAATGTAATCACAAAATTTATATTCAATAGCTTTATATTATTGATTTTTCAAAATTTTGGTTCTTGAATTTCCAAAATTCAAAAAAAAATGATTTAGTTGTATATGCGAAAGAGGAGAGTGGTAAGGGGTTATACGGAGTTTTTGCCCCACCCTGATGGGATTGGGGCCACTGGAAAAAAATAAAAAAAGAAGAAGACTATAAGTCAAGATATGAACATTTTTTGGAAGTTGGAAGAATGTAGCGCAAAAAACCATCAAATTGGATCAAAAAATGCGATATAAAAGCACATCACCTGAAGTAAATATTTGAAATTTTAAAAAAATCAATTTAAAAACAATAAAAAATTGAAAATTTCAAGTTTTGAAAAAAATTAAAAATTCGCCAAAAAATACGCTGTTTCTTCATAAATTATGAATGTTTTTATCAAGGGCGTAGCTACCGGGGGGGGGTCTCGCCACCCCCCCTCCCTGGCGTCAGGAACTTGGGTGAAAAGGTGCCTTTTTGGAGCATTAAAAATCAAATTTTCTCAAAGCTTCGCTCGGACATTAAAAAAGTCACAATTATATAAACTATTTGAATCGACTATTTAAAAAATGGTTCCCTTCTGATATTCCAAGTCTCCATACCTACTTTGCACCCTCTCAAAAAAAGCTTCTGACGCCAATTCTTAGATTTATTAGGTATTTTTATTGATTTTTAAGGCCAAAATAATTAGTACCTATGTAAGTTGTTTGTTCCAAAATTACTTTTTCATCCGTTTTTTTCCTTAAACGTGCTATGCAAATCGCATGAGAACTTTATAAAGTTTGAATTTAGTGTTTTAATAGTAAAAAGACATTTGATGGGGTGGGGGGAGGAGGGAGGGAATGAACTCAGAATTCCTCAAAAAATGATGAAATTCCGGACCCCCTCCATCAGAAATTTCTGGCTACACCACTAACCTATTCATACCTACGAAACAACTAAGTATGTACTACTTTTTTTAAAATACCTATACCGAAGAAAATTTGAAAAATGAAATTTTGCAAAATTCATGGCATTTTTATAATGTCTTTTCAATATTTTGTCAGATTTTGTGACTTCATCTACATTTTTTTTCAATTGTTTCAAATTCCATCAGCCAAAACCAAAATCTTCAAGCAGATGCTAGGAATTGGAAAATTTTAAAAATTAGAAAAAAGAATCACAAAAAAATTGGAATAAAATTTTTCAACTCGCTTATTTTTTGCTTTTTTCCAATGCCACCCCCCCCCCTCCTTCTCTCCCCAATCATTCAAGAAATCATTTCTACACAACCTCAAGACACACCATTCCCTCCTCACAACTCTTTCAGACCTTTAACAAAAGATGCAGAAAAATATTAGGAAAAATGAAACAATAAGTTTACCTTCTCGCAATAGAAATGTTCCTACCTACCTAGTACCTACTATTGTCACTTGATTACAATACGTACAAGATGTCATTCATTCGTGTTTACTTAATCTGAAAAATAAATTTTTTTTCATTTTCCGGATTTTTTGCCATTTTTATGCCATATTTTTTGTTTTAAATTTTCTTGAAAAAGAACCTTCTTTTTAATCTTTGATTTAAAAATTTTAGGAAAGAGGAAGATGTTAAAAATCCTTGCTTTTTGCAGTAAAATCATTAAAATTCTAGTTATTTTCTGGTTTTCTCGCTATGAAAGTAAAATTCTTACTATTTTCTGGTTTTTCTTGTTTTTCTTGCCATCATTCCAAAAAAAATTTTAATGAAACTCTAACGTTCATAAGTTTTGATATTTTATCAGATGTCATAAAGAATGATTTTTCGAAATGTTTTCAAGTTTTTCCAATCCTCAAAATTCGATCACCAAAATTTGGTTCCTAATTTTTATAGATTGACTCCATCGTAGCTCGTACATAAAAAAATAAACCATTTTTTTTAAAGTTTAGATGCGGTTACCTACGATGCTAAAAATATTTCTCAGTTTAATCGATGAATCCGCCGGTAAAAAATCATAAGAATTTGAAAATTCCTAAATTCAACATCTTTAAAGAAAAAAATAATTCAAAAATGCCACCAGTTAATTTATCAATCAGTAAAAAAACCTCCACAGCACTCGAAAAAAAAAGTAGAAAAACATGCTAATTCGACATTCCGTCATGTACAAAATATTTCCATACACTTAGATCATCTTCTCTCATCTCAACGTAAAAAAAAGTCCACTCGACGTTTGGGAATGCGACATCGACAATGTCACCCCTCGACTCGATCATAATGCAATTGTGCATACGCCTTGATCTCGGATCGCATTCCGCGAAGAGCGTAAGACGATCCAACGCATCGGTCCATTACCCGATGAACTTGATGGCGGTGGTGAATTTTCATCCAAGTGCTGGTACACTCTTCCAGTACGTGGGTACTTTTCATAGACACCACGAACAAGATGCCGGGCCGCCGTCGAGAATGAAGAGTGAAAGAGGGGGAAAGCGTCCTCGACATTCTTAACATGGTTTCAGGAAAATGATGATACACGCGCGCGGAGAGAGACAGAGAGAGAGGTCAATCCTTGTAAAGAAATTACATAACCGATATCGTAACACACGGAGCAGAATCGCGGTACTCGCGACGTTAAAATGCCGCACGAAGAAAGGTGAAGGACAACTTCGATGTTTGCTAGTCCTATCGTACTCCTTAATTTGTATTTCGGTTATGTAATCTGTTTAAATTGTTCGAGCTCGGGTTCGGGCTCGGGCTGGACATCGCTTCGTATATATTTTCGTTTAAATCCATTAATAAAACAAGTTTAATACAACCACCGCATTGCTTCTCCCATGCACCAAACTTAACCGAGTGTAACCTCAGCCCAAGACTCATGGTGGAAAATTTTTTCCATAAGAAGTCGTTGGCGTTCCACTGTCGCGATTTATTAATTTTTTTTAAATTATACGAATGAAAAAATTTCAAACAATTTATTCACGTGGCAAATCGAGATTTCGGAGGAGAGGAAAAAACACAAAAGTATCAGATAACGTAGGTATCTTCGTAGCTTTCACCCTATGAGAGTATCTCATCGACCAATAAAACATTTCACTCTATCGAAATGTTGATAGTTAGCGCAGACGACGTAGGAGATGCTGAAATTTAATTATATCGTTCACATTATAACACATAAGAGAACTGATAAGATGACAATTGATTTAAAAAATACCTACACAGGAGAACCCACACGATATAGGAATGGCGGATTGTCAATCTGAACGACAACGTTGGTAAACAATTCGATGACCACAGAATACATATAAAGATGTCTCCTCGGTTCGAAAAGAAATTTATCCCATTGCTAATGCGTGTTTTACGTCAACCAATAATGTGAAAGTTACCAAATATATGACGTTGGCAAGTCGCATAAATCACCGAGAGAGGCGTCGATTACAGACGCGTTAATTGTCCATTGTGCCAGACCCCCAGACGATTCTAATTTGCAAAAATTTTTCAATCTCGATGATGGGCCAATTTATACCTAAAATCGGCGATGAAAAAGTATAACTTTTCGATTGAAGAAAACCAGAAATAAGGTAGATGAAAACTTTCCAACTCGTCGTAAAAAGTATTACGTAAAAACGAGTTGATTTTAAATAATTTCCTTTGTTAATGATTCCATCGATATCGGAAACGCGAATCGAGTAACGAGTTTATGATTTTCCGCTTGCGTATTACAGATGAGGTCAAAATGCATCGACGATTTTTCAGCACCTTCGAAGAATATCCGAAAATTAAGTCGAGGAGTATAGAATTATGTGAGTAAAATTTCAATATAGAAAGTAATCTGAGCAAAGTAAATGGGTGGCTGAACATTTTCTCTCCACATCGCGACCATCTTATAAAATACTGTAAAATCGACCCAGATGTTTCGGTTCGCGAATCCTTAAATACTTGCGTGGTACGCAGCTAGCACTTCTATCAATTAATTCATCTCAGCTTGGACAAGTTTACGTTCGAATCATCGAATGTCAACCTGGCAAATTACACCGTTAATTTTTGTTTCACTCTATTCATAGTGTTGCGACGGTTGAAAACGAAACACACGGAGAAATACGGTGAAACACGTACATAGTAATCGAGCATCGTCGTCGTATCGAATTGCATTATCGAGTATTGGTGATCGAGACGCAGTGCCGGTCTAGTGCATTTTATACCGTCGAGATGAAAATTCACTTTTTATTGGAATTTTTTTAAAGAGGTTTTTCCACGAAGCAAATTATCACGAGGAGATATTTGGTCGAATGGCGCAAGAGTCCGTTGAAGAATGGTGACAATGAAGGGAATAGAAAAGTATGGTGGAGTGATTCAAATTTTGAAATGAGAATTGATACGAAGTCGAAATTTGGTCGAAGATGTTTCAGTATGATTCGAGATGAATCCGATTTGAAAAATTTGAATGTTCAATAGATTACTGACATTGTTGCCCCCTCCTCCTCCTCCTCCCCTCCTCCGAGAATGATCAATCCGTTTTTACGTGAGGTGTCCATTAGTTCAGGATAAGTTTTTTGGCCCTTAATGAAGTGAAATGTCATAAATTTCGTTTTAAAATGATCACTTTTTTCACACAGAAGCACACAATCTTTTGAAAAATACTCTTTTAAGTTGAATCAGTTAAATTGACTGAATAAAAAAGGCAGAATTGAGTTACTGAAGAGATCAGTGAAAAATTTACTGATTCAAAAATGAAAATTCATTAATATCAGTTTTTTACTAATTGGTAGTTAAATTTTACAGATTAACAGTGGAATCAGTGGAATTTCACTGCCAATCAGTGACTCAATTTTGTCGATTTCAATCAGTCAATCTTCAGTTTTTGACTGATTCAAATTAAGGGAGTATTGCATTATTTTAATCCTTGAGAATCTCATTTTTCAAAAATTCATTTGTTTGAATTCAGAAAATCCAAAGCTGGATTAGTTAAAATTTATTTATTTTTGCGCGAAAAGATGGAAATGATAAAAGCACTTGATAAAAAATCATCAAAATCGAAAGTTTTGTTCAAAAACCATAAAAGTGGAGAATGGTACCGGTGGATAAGATAGGCGAATTTGACCCAGAAAGCTAAAATTTGAAACTAACCGAAGGAAATAGGTATTTATGGTGTGAAAACCTTGTGGTAAACATTTTAGCTCTCCATCCCTCCCCTATTCCTTCCTAAGGAGCAAAACGTCACTTTTTTAGCATTTCTTTTGTGAATTTTTGTTTCGTAAGTTTTCAACCAAATTTTCTCAAACTTGCAGGGGTATTGACCATTCTGACTCTGAGAGATGTTTATGGGTGTTTTGAAAAATGTTTTCGATGTTTTCTAGCTGAAACGGTTTGAAATTTTCAAAATGAGAAGTTTTTTTTAAATCTTTAAAATTGAGGTTTTTGTTCGAAATCATCAAAATTTAAAATTTTGTTCACTCATCAAAATTGAACAATTTCATTGACGCTGACTTCTTACACACACACTACACGTACACATACACAAAAAAATCATCAAATTTGAGAACTTCGTTCGAAAATGATCAAAACTGAAAATTCTTCCTAAAAAACTTGACTGAGTTGTTTGATTAAGAAAAATCAAGACTGCATTTCTGATCATGAACGTAATGAACGTAAAGTAATCGATATAAGTATTTTTTCTGCCCAAAAATTTTTGAATAAAATAAAAAAATTTAATCTTAAATCGATTTCCACTATTTTTCAAAATAATTTTTTCCATATTTTTCAAATTTTCCAGTTCAATTTTTTCAAGTTTTCCAAGCCTTTTCACATAAAGGCCTCATACAGAGAAAAATTGCATTATTATTATAACTGATTGTGAGATTAAGATTCTGAAAAAAAGATGGAGGAATTGCTAATTCTTTTTTACATCAAAGTATTCAAACTTTCTGCTGGATGAATGGATGAATGGATGGAAGGGATGGAGAGGTTCATACAAATATTTAAGAATATAATTTTTTATTTCACACATTTTTAATGAACACGCAAATCTAATCGACGTTAGGTACCCAGAGCAAGAGCGAAAATTTGTGCAGAAAAAAGCCATCAAAAGCTGAAATATTATCATACTTCTCAATATTTTAATTTTAAATGGAACACAAGACATCATTAATCCCCTCTCACCTCGTCACTCCAAAAAAAAAAACATGACTTACAGACTTAGAAGCAAAACTTTCAAAACTCTGACTTTTCTATGACTCTGCATAAAATTTATAAAAGCTTTTGATTTTCCCCTTTTTTTCTTTAAAAATGACAATTCTGCAGTAAAATACAATGAAAAAGTTCAAAAATAATCAAAATCGAGAATTTTTTTTCAAGTGTATGATTATTTTGAAAACCTCACAAAAATCACCTTTTTTACAAGTACATCACTCAACAAACAACTGAAGAAAAAAAACTTGAAATTTTATTTTTTGATGGAAAAAGCTTAAGAAAAATCAAGATTAAGTAAGTACATTTTTCTACAAAAAACCAAATAGAAGTCAAAGGAATATTTTTAAAACCAAAAAAAATCCCTATTTCATATAAAAGTCAATTCAAGAAAAAAAAAAAATTAAATTAAAAAATAGGCATTGGCACTTTAAAAAAAATATTTTTTTGTGAATTAATCAATTTTTATGCAGAATATGAAGAGAATCACTTAATAATTCGAATTTTATTCAAAAATCACCAAAAGTTGAAAATTTTACATAATTTTCAACCTTTGAAAATCGTTTTCCTCTTTTGTTTTGTGTATTTCTACTTCATAAATAACCTGAACGGTTCACCTTTCTCATCGTGACTTTGATTTGAAGAGTGTAAAACCAAAAAGTATCAGTTTTCATGATGAATTGATGATACGAAAAAAATGGATAAGGAATCGAAAATTAACATCAACAAAAAAAATTGATCAAGGTTTGAGGAAGGGAATTTCAAAAGTTTAAAATCGGAAAAATGATGAGATAAGCACACCTACTTACAATTATTCTTCAAGAACTCATCTACAAAATAAATTACAAGAGAAATTTTCCTCCTTTCTCCCTCTCCAGTTACCATCGAGAGAAAAACCAGAAGAAAATTTTAATATCCACACATTAGAAATTTTCATTTCATCTGAACTCTTTATGCCCCTTCAAGTAGATAAGTGGCCCTTTTAGATGGCTCAGTTCTCTCTTATCAACGCAGTAAATCTTGACTCCAAAGGCTTATAGCTCAACCTTTTCTCGATTCAATAATAATTTGTCTCTGAAAATTTCTCGACATTAATTAATGGGTATAAAAAGTTATAGACTACGACGGAAGGACGAGGCAGGAGGAGGTGTCGATCCAGCGCGATTATTTATTTTACACATTCTGTGAAAACACTAAAATGTTACGGTGCATCATCATAAAGCAAAATACTTCACCTTCGTTCATAGCATATCAATTAAATATACGTATATGCACCCATTATGCACGGATGAATGATTTGAGATGCATTTTAACCATAATACAGTATTTTGTCGAAGAAAAAATAAAAATAGCGAAATAATTCAAGAATCATTTCGCAATATAGAAAGCGATTTATCAACTTTAAGTAGCTTTCTAAAGTCCAAATCACAATTTGAAAAACTACTAAACTTGATAGTAGTCAATTTGGAAAAAAATTCGATTTTTTCAAGAAAAAGAATTTGAAAAGATGAAATGGAGTTGGGATGAGCGCGTCACTTCGTACAGAGATTCACATTTTTGTGGGCTCCTTTCCCAAAATTTTTCCTCGACACAAGATTAATACTAAGCAGTCTCGAAGAAAAATTTCTCGTAACATTTCAGCCTTTTTCTGATTTTGAAATTTATCTGAAAATTGCGTCAAAAAAATAGGCGACTTTGAAAAAATTATTTTCATTCAGAAAAAAGTGAACCGGTTTCAATAAAAGTTCAACCATCCACTTTGAATTATTCAACAAGCTCCTTTTTAAAAAAATTTCTCAATGAAAAAAATGATTTAGTATCTGGTTCTGATGATTTATGTACCCGACGAAAGGAAAACATTAAAAAAAAAAACATTTTCAAAGTACATTTCATCTCCACAACGACAAAAAAGCTATAAAAAAGATGATTCAATATACAAACGATGGCCAAACTGAGACCAACCAAGCCACTTAAGATTTGGGTACCAATTTCACGGACTACACTCATCACAGCCATCACGTCTCACACCTTAGAATCTTCACCTTGCAGGGCGACATGATCTAATGAACATTTCCTATACACGCGAATAGCTTTGAAAAAATAGATTCCGTACGTGTTTTCTAATTAAAGCTAAAACGATTCACCTTAAAATACACACACCGTGCAGTAGTAAACGCTGGCTCTCATTAAACCTTCATCATTTGCGACGAACGTGACATTCTGACGACAATTATTACTCGATACGGCGGTGGCGGCGTATATGAAATTGCGTAACAAGAGTTTTTCCTATCCTTAATCGGTACCATTCTTACTCATCTAATAACGGTCATTATACGAGTAACCCCGTTTCATTTTCATTCATCGGAATCTGTGTACAGTAGATTCGCAGATGAAAAAAAAAACGTGAACTTATTCGATTACAAAATCTGATAAAAGAGAGAAAAAAACACCAGAAAATACCGCTGCTGAGGCTACGTGCAGCTGATTCGTTTAACGCGTAAATGTTTTAATTATATTTACCTTGATATAAAAATTACGCGATCCGAGTAACGAATTTTTTTCGGAACGGCGTTCGAATTAGCGAAACCGTTTTCAAATATTGACCAGCCAATATTTCACAACAAGCTGATAAGCAACCAGAAAAGGAAAAAGAACATGTCAACGTGTTAAAAGTCAATTAACGATATGTTAATTACAATGGCCCTCTGTGATTTCCAAATTATGCAACGTGTAAGTAACGAAAAAACTATACGAATGCTATGCTGACATATGAGTACGAGCATCATGAATCACAGATCTAACATAGATCACATTGAGTTGCTGATTTTGTCTATTCAAAATTCTCTATTTTTTCAAAAATCCGCCACTTTCATTAGAATTCATTCAACTCTAAACCTAGGAGTTTTTTTCAGAAATTTCTTAATCAAAAAATTTGTAAAGTGGAAGATTAGGTACGAATATTTTTGATCGATGGAAAAATTTTAAATCAATGATTGGGGGAGAGGAGGGGTCAATTTTGCAAATCACCTGTCTAAATTACTCTTGAATTGGATGGATTTCATACGATATTTGAGTTCGTTGCAGATATGACTTTGAGAGGGGAGGGGAGAGGGGAAATGGGATCTTTTTATAATTTCGACGAGAATATCAAATTGAAAAAATCGGGATAAAAAATTAAACTTGAGGTAATTGAAAATGTCAAAATATGAAATATTCTTCAAAATTTTGTAACTTTTTATTGAAACGTCAAAATTTTAAGATTTTTTGAAATACCTAAATTGACTTTTTATTCAAAAACTGAGATTGTAATACTTTTACTTATTACTTATTTGACACATTATTTTTCAAAATTATTATTCAACATTTTATTTTAAATTCTTCAATATTAATTTTTAATCAAAATATCACATTGTAGTACTTTTTGTACATCTTCATTGTCAGCAACAATGTAACATATATAAACAAATCATTGACTTTTGTAATTTTTAAAAATTTTATGACTTTTTCGATGAAATTTCTCAACTGATTTCTTATCTGTCTGTTCGTCAAAATGAACAATTTCAACACATCACTGACTTTTTAATTCTTTTCACCTTTTTATGCCTTTATTGATGAAATATCACAGTTCAAAATTCAAAAGTTATAGATGTTTTTTAAAAATTCCATTGAATAAAATTTTTAAAAATTTCCCAATCGACTTTTTACTAAAAATGTCAATTCTACCATCTGTCAAAATGACTTTTTTTTTTAAAAATCTGTGACTTTATTACCCTTCTTTAGAGTTTTCAACAGGCTACTTGAAAATACGTATCAAAATATCATATTTCAAGATTTCACCATCTGAAAGTTTATTAAAATGTCACATTTTGAGGTATGTTTCAATATCTTACGACTCTTTATTGTAGTATTATATGTAGAAGGTGTTTCGATAAATTTTGAGATATTTTCAAAAAATTCGTTGACCTTTTTCTTTTTGAAATGTCAGATTTGATACTATTTTTTGATTTTTATCGCATATCATCAAAGCAAGAGCAAGCTCCTCCCCTGAAACTAATAGGAGCAAAAAAAGGTAACTTGCCTCTTTAAAAATCGCAAATAAAACTATTTTACTGGTCAGAGTATTTTTTCCAAAAATTACAATTTGAGCCAAAAGATTGAAAACATATTTTTAGTCAAAAATATTTTTTCTCCTTTAAAATACGAACGTCACGTCGCGTCGATTCGTTTCTGTCAGTTCTACAGGGTGTTCCATGAATCGTCTGCCAAACGTATTTTTTTGAATATAATTGGGTACCACTAAAAAAAACTTGAGATCAACATATTGCCTATTTTGAAAATTGAAGGGGTCAATGATGCTTCTAAAAAAATCACGTCAAAAAATGTTTTCATCCATGGGAATGGATAGTACATTGAAAAGCAAGCAAATGTTCACTTTATGCATTTTTTCCTAACTTAAAAATTGAAGGGACTACAAAAAAAATGTTCAAAAAAATTTTTAAAAATAAACTAATCAAGGGAATGGATAGTATGTTGAAAACTAAAAAAAAATTGTTCTGTAGTCTTTTTGCCTAACATCGAAAATGAAGGGGCTAAAGGTCACTCAAAATGACTGGACTTCAAAAAAATTTCAAATTTTCTCAATTTTTAATGACCCTTATCCCCTTCACTTTTGATGTTAGGCAAAAAGTCCACAGAACAAAATTTCTTCAGTTTTCAACGTAGGTACTATCCATTCCCTTGATCAGTTCATTTTTTGAGAATTTTTTTGAACAATTTTGTTGAAGCTCCTTCAATTTTAAAGATAGGCAAGAAGTCATAAAGGGAAAATTTGTTCAGTTTTCAAAGTACTATCCATTATCATGTTTGAAAAAAAAATTTAACATGATTTTTTTAGAAGCAGCATTTGCCCCTTCAATTTTCAAAATAGGCAATATGTTCATCTCGAGGTTTTTTTTAGTGATACCCGGTTATATCCATAAAATATGTTTGGCAGACGATTCATGGAACACCCTGTATAATTCACATACTTAGTTAATCAGATTGTATTTTTAGTAAAAATTGAAATGGAATTCTGTAAAAACATTCTCAAAGAGAGACCCTTTTTCAAAAAAATTGCAAATTAAATTTCAAGTCAAAAAATTGGAAAAATCCTGCATATTTGATTTTAAAATTTTGATTTTTGATACCTCGAATAACACAGGAGAGAACCGAGATTGTATTGTTTCAGGACTTCCTACTGAAAACAATTTCATCCTATTCTTCATCTCAAAATGAAATTTTCTCCATTTCTTTGGCTCAAAACGAAAATTTAATTATTCCAAAAAAGGCCATCATTTTCGAGAATTTTTCCGACTGAAAGAGAAATTTTATCGCTGTTTAGGAGGGTGGTTCCACGGCACATCTCCACTGCATCGCTGCTCCATCGATTTTAATCAGTGAAACAAAGATGGGAACAATTCTGGTTATTTAAAAATCAGTGAAATACATTTCAACTGAAAATGGGTGATTTTTATTAGTAATTTTTACTGATTTTTCAGTAAATTTTACTGATCTTTAGTCAGAAATAACTTTCATTAAAAAAATATTGGTAACATAAAGGTCCTTTCATATTTTTTTGTAGATTTTTATTGCACTTTACTATATACAAACAGCTACGATAATACGTTACTACATTCGCTACAGTGAAATTGAAAGAATGGATAATGTTATCATCGAAAAATCGAAGATGACGATTTCAACCTCATGGTTTGAGATCCTTCCTAGTCAGTTGTGAAGTTTGACTCAAATTAGGGACACCTGATTTCCATTTTGAAAATTGATGTCAAAAAGAATGATGCAATAAAACTTAATTCTTTACATAACTTACCAAAAATAATCAAAGAATTTTCAGTCAACAATTTTCAAGAATTAAAAAATTATACGGTTTCAACAAAAAATAAAGATCTTGATTCTCAAGTATACAAATGGAAAAAATGCCAACAAAAATTTGGCGAATTCTCGGAAAATACAGACTTTGAAGAAAAAAAAAAAACTTCAATCAAATTATCTCAATTGCTTCCAAATCCTAATCCAAGAGCCAGCCATCTCGACCCTGCGATAAAAGAAAACTCCCTTAACGACAATCACACCATAAAAATCAAACCATACCGGACACCGATCAAAGATTACGTAAAAAATTGAACAATAATACGTTCCCATTGCGTATTGCTTATCGCATTAACATAATTACAAATACAAAAAGAGAGAAAAAAACCAAGAGAAAATAAATGTAATTTATTTTTTTTGCTCGTCAAACGGAGAAAGTAAAATTAAAAACTTAACCGATTCAATTGCACGTCAATCGGTAATAACGGCATCGTCTTCGCGTACATACCGAAAATTAATTTCGCGCAAGTACCTACACATAGGTACTCGTACCTAAAGTGCAAACGAAAAAATCGCCTCTTTCATCCAACCTATCACCAATTCGTCGAGAACTTATCCTTGAAAAAAATCGACTTTTTCCATTAAATTCACATTTTCTGCCAGCATCTCGTCGGTCGTACTAATTTACATAACCGATTCTCCGAAAAAACCATCGCGGACGAATACGAAGCTCTTTGAATTTTTATACTTTAAAAGACTCATTGCCATTTCGCTATTTGAATTGGAATCCGGATTTCAGATGCACACCTGTGCTGGTCGTGAATACGAATTAAGCTAACCCGCGGAAAATCTCCTGAAATTCCCACAGCGACCAATTACGCCGGTATGTATCCGACTTTATCCTCGAGTTTTGAAATACACGCGATCGAGAAAAAAATTAATTTATTCGGATTGTGACATTTATGATTTTTTCGGCTCAGTGTAGGTTTTTTTTTTGAGTAAAAAATCAGGTTTTTTGGTAAAGGTAAAAAGAGGTATAAAAAAGAGTCTATTCATTATTTTGGAAAATTAATTTGGATAAAAAATCTGTAATTTATTTCAATCGAATGGAAGAATCCTCGAATAAAATTTAATTTATGGGATTTCGTGTAAATTGATTCGAAAATTTCGGTTTTAGTGAGACGTAAAATTATAGTTTCTCTTTCACCTTCGACGGTTTCAATAACCCCGATGAATTTGGTTGGCAATGGGATCAATTTGATTTTTGGAAAAAATTTTATAAAAAATTTGAATTTTTTTTTTTTGGATTTTTTGGTTGTGCTTTCTTAAGCACTTCCAAAAATACGTCACAACCAAATCGAATCATCACACTTGGACACAAACCAACGGCTCAGTCCTTGACTTCCATTTCACTGCTCAGTTCCGCTTTCTCCCTCGATGAATATACGTAGGTATTTGAAATTTATCACATTCGTACACTCGCTATCAAACATTATGATTAAAAATACAATCGAGCACAACCCTTATCAGATCAAAGTACGCATCGATTCACACATGGTATCGCTTTAGCCTTAAAAAAAAGTATATTCCGAAGAGAAAAATTATTTGACGTGGGATTTACGCGAAATAGAACATAATTCGATTTACCTTGAAAACAACATCGTAAAAATTTCATCTTTCATAAGATTTAAACACCCTTTTAATATAAATTTAATATAGCGACAAACATTCGACGCTCGAGGGCTGCGACAAGAATGTCCTTGAGTTAGAAGGTAACGTTCGCCGTTGGGCGGGCACTAGGCAGCTTTCTACGGGGAAAGTGACCTACTAAAGATGTAACTAGCTCCGGATGAAGGAGCGGCTCCCTTCTCGTTATCAAGGTCAACATCGAGTACTATCACAATCACGATTCTTTTCCATATCTCTAGAGTCTAGAATCACATCTACGTACGACTACCATCGCAAATACCAATCTTCGATGATTACAGATGAAATGAAAAAACGGACTAGGAGACTTGGAGATCGACGCCGCGCCTTGCGTCGTTATAGTCCGTTGACCATTTAACACCTGACGTCTTCGGAGCTTCGGTAACGTTCCCTTAAGGTGCCGCTGGCGCGAACACTCTCACTATGTTTACCATACGTTTCTCCCTCTTCCTGGCGCAGCGTCTGTTCATGGCTTGGCTCGTACGTATACGCAACGCTCTTGCAACTTTCGGCTTCCATCAGGTTGAACGACCGAGACCTTTAGACCGAGTCGTAACCCATTCGGTATGATTGCGAATTTTTTTCGAAAGAGATTCGCGATTGATCGTTAAGAATAGTTTAGAAATCGTCAGGAATAGGTCGAATATTACTCAATAATAGAAAAATATAGAGGTAGGATTTTGTTTGACATTTCGAGATGTTTTTTTTCTGATAAATAAATTAACTCTTTGGATTCTGAGTCCCCCCCCCCCCGATAAGCATAATTCCACAAAATCTTAACAAAATCTCAAAATCAAAAGTAGGACTTTTGCAGAACTTCTACAAAACTTTCCCTCAAGTTTTTAAACATTGCACTGAGTGAAGGGGATTATCTGATCTTTAGACAAACTAAAAAAAATCGACCTCGGTTTCAACTAGATATTAATTTTTATTTCAAATTTCCCACATTACACCGGGAGGAGAAAGAAATTCTGCTTCAGGGGAAATTGTCGATTCATTTCCACGTATTTTGGATTTCAGACAAAATAAACTGAAAAAGATGTTGCGAATTGATGATTTTTTTACAGGGGATTGCTTCAGTTACTCTGACCCCCCCTCCCCCCCGCTAATAGCTTGGAAAAATTGGATTTTCGAAGGTTAGAATTCAGTTTCAGAGAAAGAGAACAATGAAAAATGAAGGAGTTATTTTGGGGGAAAAGGTGCAGATGATTTTTCAATATTTCGTCTTCAACAAAACAATATTTTTGCTCATTTGAAAATTTTTGGGGAAAAAATATTCTTTCAAGAAGTGAGATTTGATTCATTTTAGATAACGCTTCTTCGTGTTGAAAAAATCCCTAATTTGGGAATAAAATGTCCAAAATTCTCCAACCTTTTTTTTTTTTTAGAAAATTGACATCCTGAAACACGTACAACTCAATTTAAACCAGAAATCTTGTCGAGCAGCCGAATTTGGTAATTTTTTTGGAAAGATTACACTTTTTGGAGAGTTTAGACCTTTTCTAGACTGTCAATTGGAATTTCACATTTCCTAATGAATATTTAAACAGTTTTCTCCTCCCTTCCCCTCACCTCCTGCCTCCTAAAAATTGACAAAAACAATTTTAAAATTTTGCAAGAGCACTTGAAAATCTGATAACATTCTGTCTTGAAGAATGCGAATCGCTATTTTTTAGAAAATGGACTTTCTAGCCCGAGGATTCTTATTTCGGGAAATATTTCGAATTGAAGAATTCGTTCGAATATAGGACTTTACAGTCTAGTCACAAGACCCGGGGGAGGGTCGTAAATTTCTGATGGAAATGAAATGTTCTGATTTTCTGCTTTCAAGTATGACCTTTTACATTTTTTTCCCCAAATCAACGCAAAAATTTCTCAATTCCCCCAAAAAAGGCCATCATTTTTGAAAATTTTCTAACCCGAACCCTATTTTTCCAACCAAAAATGCAGTGTCGTCATTACTGAGGAAGTAAATTGCCCCCCCTCCCATCTGACCCTTGTTCATCGTACCATTATTGAAGAATGCATTGATAGTATTTCTCGGATAATTAGCTTATTTTTATGTTAAAGAAATGAAAAAAGAACACTCTACTGAAAATATATATCAATTAATAATATGGAAATTCGAACCCAAGTCATGAACGAAAAAACTTCTACGAAATGGACTCCCAATTTAGATTTTAAAAATGAAAAATAAACAATTCAAAATTCAGAAAGTGGGCGAATAAAAAAGAAACGAAACATCAATTTGGCAGCACTGATCTGTTATTTTGAAGATGAATGATCCCATTTCAAACTTTCAATCACGTTTTTCTCAAAACGATGATTTTTACATAAAGACTTTATTCAGATAAATCCTTCAATTAATTTTTTCATTCTCGTGTAATGATCGATGAAAAAAAGGTGAAAATTTAAGTTTTCAAGTGATAACTTTAAAAAAAAACTATTAGATCTGCCAATTAACTCCCCCAACCCCCTCCTCCTCCTCCTCCTCCTCCTCCTCCTCCTCCTCACAAAAAAACAATTTTCTCATTTTTATTGTCAATTTTTTTCCCACTTTTTGGAAAATTTAAGATTGTAATTCCCAAAAAATGTCATGAGAAGCACTCACTAATTCTATATTTCTTTTCAAGTTACAGTTTTGAATGTAGATCTATAGCAGGTCAGCGGACTTCAGACTCGATACAGAACCAACCCCCCTCCCCCCGGTCACATCAGAAAGGTCGAAAATGTTGTGGGATGCAAGAACTTACAAAAATATATTTTGCATGCATCTGAATGGATTACAAATTTTACACACTTTTACCCCCAAAATGATCTCAAACCTTCAAATCGACACAATGGTGTTATTTAATAAAAAATATTTAAAGATGATGAATATTTTTTTAGTAGGATTAATAAATTTTGAGATATTTTTTGTGAAAATTGATGCAAAAATCGATTAATTAAGTCGTGATGAATTTGAAACAAATTCGATAATTTAAAGTTAAAGCTTGAAAATAGATGTTTCAGCTTCTGTTATGAGAAAGGATGAACAAAATATAAGCCAATCGAGTAATTTTTCTCAAAAAATGAAAGACGTAAATTTTTTCAATATAAAATAAGTTATACCGTTTTCATTCAGGAATTCTTTCACCGTAAAATCACTTATAAAAACTCTGAAAAATTCAAAATTAGCGGGGCAATGTTACTATATTTACACGATCTACATAAAACCAATGCTTGCCTTGAATATTTAATAAAACCATAGCACCACAGGCTCTAGTATTTTTCAAATAATTACAACTACGAAAAAGCTGCGCACTTTCGTTCCATTCAAAAAAATTTTTATTACTTTCTGACTGCAATAAATTTAACAAATACAGACCATTCGAGCTGTAAAAAAGTAATTACTCGAATGAAAAAATTGAACAGAACATTTCCTGTAAGCAATTCGTTTTCAGCATTGGATTAATTTCAAGCAGATAATTTAGTTTTTAATGATTACACGAGTAATGAACACTAAGAGCCTTATAAGAAGATTGTACGCGTAATAATGATAAACCAAATAGAAAAATTTTATGCGAAGATGAAAATCATATTGCCTTCGAAAGAATTTCTTTAACAAATTATGGTAATGGAATTCAATTCTTAAATTCGAACAATCGTCTAATAAACTAGTATTTGCGCGCCAAATCTCAAACACGTTGAAACACGAGAATAGTAGGCAGCGTAGGAATACGTATTGAATTAAGCATGAATTTTTTACGATCATCGTGATCCTTCTAGATCGCCAAATTGATCGCGAATTGGTATATCAATTACACAGTCCTTCAAAAATTTTTATTTAGGTGGTAAAAACGTTATCGAAACTGCGAATTAAAATGAAATACGAACCCGGTAATAAAATCTCGATTAACGACTAGACAAAATTTATTATCGTTTAATTATCAGATAAATGTCAAGGTTTTTGGTCATCTCACGTTGGTCTTTCTTTTTCGAAAAATTTTCAAACCGCAATTGCATTTTATTGTAAGGTAATACCTACAGTAATTAAAAGGGGAAATGAGGTAAAATTTTCTACAGCTATGCATATTTCAAAGCTCCAAGAGCGAATTAGGATTATTTTAAGATATTTATGGGTAAATTTACAGCCCAGATTACGAGTGAAAATTATGAAACATGACCAAGTAAACAAATCATAAAAAACCGTATCCCATGTGAAGTTTAGTGTCCTTCTTTGGAATGTAGGTTTTACTTATCATCTGCACATTCGAACCATTCAAATGGTATTACATTCGAAGGGTAACAGAAACACCATGAAGAGTATCGAAAAGGAATGTTGGTTTTCTACTGGAATCAGGTATGACGTGCCAACAAACGCGTGATTATTATTAATAATTACTATGGTACTATAGAACTTCTATAGTTTATAACTGGTCATTTAACGAGGTCATCGTTACGATGTATTTTGATACCCATTCTTCTCGGTTTCTCTTTTCTTTAAGATTGAAATATACGAATATTGGGAGAAAACCGGACGTACCGTCAAAAACACCAAATTTTTGGGTAAATAAGTGTAATATTACAATGTTTTGTTGGGAGAAATTTAGGCAATAGTGATAACGTAATTGGGAGCTTTCGAACGTACTTGAACATTTTATACGAAAGAGTGGAAAATTCAAGTACCTCGATTTTTAAATAAAATTTTAATACAATAATTTTATGCCGAACGAGATTTAGCGAATGATAAGAATTTCGTACTTTTTATCCTTGAAAATTATCACGTGAAATTTTCGATATTCAGACAAGGCGCACACTCTTGGTCAAATCGATATTGTATTCGAAATGTTGAATTCATAACAATTCATACTTTTAAAGAATTAAAATTTTCCTAATCTAGCAAAAAATACAAAAAATAAACCTCGAAGTTGAAGTAAAATAGACATGAAATACGTCATGTGTTATCAATGACTTTCAAACACATGGTAACACACTGATAACAGAAAACGGTCAACTTGTTTCATTGCAATCGGTTTTGAAACGATCTTACATCACTCGATTTTTTTTCAATTTACGAGAAAAAAAGGTGGAATATTGAGGGTTGAAGCAATTCGAAGGTGCTTGAGAGAGTATGAGATGAAATGGCAAAGGTGAAAAATATTTTCAAAGTCTTACCTGACAATTTTGAACGAAAGTCCTTGCGAGAGGATGAATTCCAATTTGCTTAAATTGTAGATACGATGCTGATTTCTTCTTGATTTGTGTGTTAGGTGACAGCAGGCAAAGTTTTTCAAACCCGCGAATACACGCACGTCCCGAACCCAAACACGCCATCATTTACACTGTTTTAATTAAACATGTTGATACATTTTCTTTCCAGTTTTGTAGTTTCTAATAAATATTCTTCAAATAAAATACCGCCTGATAAAGATTAGGGGGGAAATGTTACAGTGTTACCAGATGTAAAAAACTAGTTTTCTTTCAATATGTGTTTCGTTTCGATTGCTTGTCGTATGAGATGTAGTTTGCGTCTAAGTAAGAAAAAAATTTAAAAATTGATTTTAATGTGAAATAAGCCACTCAAAGAAAATTATTGTCCAATTTATCATTAAAAATGATTTTATATATTTTAAACATAATTAAAATTATAAAACATTTCCTATTAATTGAAAAAATTAATTTTTTTGTAAAATTTATTTTTCATAATGAGTAAAATGTAAAATGAAAACCAGATGTGGTCAAAGTTGAAATTTAAAAATGTCCATTTTTGATTTTTTTCGTGATAACGCATGCGGTACTAAAATTTTCTTTTTCTTTTTTATTCTTATCAAAAAACTTATTAATGAAGAATTAGAGCTTTGAGCTTTTAAAACACGGTGCTTCTACTCTTTAGAATAGTTTTCGGTAAATTATAAATTGTTGTGTCCATCATGTTATCGGAAATAATATCTAAATCGTTTAGAATTTTGGTAAACGACATCGAAAGAGTATTATTTTTCGGTGGCAGATATCCACCTCCACCGGGTAAAATTATTCATAATTTCATTTACATTTTGTATAGACTATTTTCATTTCATAAATACAAACCATATTTAATTATTTGCAGCTTTTAATTACATCGAATCGAGCTGTGATCCGTCCACTTATACTCCGAAGCAGTTCTCAATACAAGACTTCATGCAAGATGGTTTCTTATGGGGTGTGCCGAAAAAACGTCTCACCATCGAACGTAGAAAGAAAAGAATGTTTGGAAGTATGGAACAATATTGTAAATTAGTTATTCCGAAATCCGATTTATTAGTTTGTATGCATTGTGGACACGATTACGAAAAAAATCACCTTTGTGGTAAGTTTTCTTCTGGGAATATTTTATTGTACGGCATTGAAATTTCACTAATTAGTTTGTCCTATTATTAGGCAACTGTTATGCTAAAGTTAGAGCAGAAACGAAAGAAATGCGAGATGCTATTTTGAACGATCTGGGACTATCGCCTATTGAAAAAGAAGTTGTCGTGTTGTACGAAGGGGAGAAGGAAACTACTCCGCCGGAATTTTGGGAAGTTAGTAATCGTTATTATTTTTCACGACGGAACCTTTACTGCATATTTTCGTCCAGAGTATATCACCGACACCTCATAACAAAATTTTGAGCCGTTCAAGTTGATAGCACCTTTTGGAGTAATTATTGCAAAATGGAGAAAACTCAACTTCGGCTGGAGGCTCCAGATCAACTCGAAAATTGTCGCAATTGATTTGAGAGGCCAATTTTGAGCAGGAGATGAAGCGTCAAGTTCGTTGCTGCAGACCATAGGGATGCGCGATTTTGGAATTTTTTCCACGCTTGACATCCAACTTGTTAAAAGTACATTTTGCAGTCTGTTCTCAGATTCGCGATTCACTCGTATTATTCAATTCAGAATGTTGAATTTACGACAGGGCTAAATTTTCAGCCGCTTTGGTTGATTATAGCGCCTTCTCGAGCAATTCCTGTGGGCTGAAAAAAGTCAATTTTGGCTGAATGCTCTAAATACGAGTAGGTTCGAGAGAAGACTGGTTTTCATTTATGAACACAAACATTTAGATTTTTACTTAATGAATTACAATTTTTATGAAAGAAAAATCAGCATATTAATTGGCTATTTCGGCCATTTTCAAAAATTCTTCGAAAAATCAACTTTGGTAGCTCAAAATTTGGTTGAGTTGTTGGTGACATACATAATATGTAGATGTACCTACTAGCCATAAAAGCTGATTGTTTTGCAACTTTTTTTCGATAATTGAATGGAAGGTAGCCCAAAAGTTATGTCTACCTCAAAACGTTGATAGTATAAACTTCATCCGTTCTGAGCCCACATTTACCTCTCCTCAATGGACCCTAAAACCTAAATTATGTTAATACCTATTTTTGGGTAAAGAGACCCATTCAAATACTTGAAACCTTATTGAAAAGAAAACAATTTTTTTCAATGTTTCAACATTTTTTAAACATTGTTAGATTTTATAGTTTGGTCTTTCCTTTCCCCCTTCAAATTTCCCAACAAAAGTTGCAACACGATACTCCATAATCTAATGACATGCTCTTTCAATGTGTCAGTTCAATCAGCATGGAAAGATAGAAAAGGTTCCTTTATTAGTAATAATTGAACTGCTACCTGTATTAATATTAAAATTTTTCAGGATAAACGAATTGTTGAATTGCCGAAGAAACGACCTGCTTGGTTCAGTCGTAATTTATTGCAAAAAAGCACCACGACAACGTCGGATCAAACTGACGTTCAACCTGATAAATTAGCTTAATTTTATGTTTGTTTTTATGATTGTTTTTAGTTTCAAATATATCGGTACTTCTTTTCCATATTTTGTCTTTTTTATTTTTGATATTATGCTATCGAAAAATTCGCCAAATGTAAGAAATTCCATTTGTTGACTATTTCAATGATATTCAATGCGCAAATTTTCAACATAAACGTGTATTTCGTGTATAAAAAAAGAACATTCAGTTAAAATTTTGAAAATTAAATCATAAAATGGAACGTCTGGAAAATTAGAACACTTGATCATAGAATTAGGATAAATGATAGAAAATAGTACTACAGTACAGATGGAGGTTGTTCGTGATAAAATTCGTCAAATTCATCGGCTTTGATTTCTATCGGTGGAAAATGACTTCTAACGTGTTCGATAAATTCGTTGAAAAACTCGATATTATCAGTGTTATAATAAATGCACCCACACATAGGACATACACGTTGGTCAGACTTCATTTTACAGTAACACGATTGCATTTTGGAGTTTTCTGTGATATTTCTGACTTCTTCGTCGATAGAATCTTTTTCGATGATTTCTGAAGGCAAAGCCATGACTTCGACGTCACGATACGCTTTCTTGGCATTTTCTTGATATTTTTTACAAACGAGGCAGTTATCATCACCTAAAAGAAATCCAACGTGAGAAGTTGTTTGTGAGAAAATTCATTACTTTTCAAAATCGCCTACCATTTGAGAATCGTTTCAAAAGATTCAGAGTATTTTGTAAATTTTCTTTTTGATTTTTCATAGCGTTTAAGAATCTAAAAAGTTGCTGCTGACAGTGTTTCAAGTCGTTTGAAACCATTTCGTCGGAGACCTCTTCTTCACTGTCTTCCACTTCGTTGTCAGTTTCATTTAAAAGCTTATTATCGCAGTCTTCGCCACTCGCTAACGTAAAATCACAGTCTTTGAAACTATGTAATTCAACCATCTGGAAGAAACCATAAATCAGTATACTTACTGCTTTAATGAAGTTCCAATAAATTAATTGTTTACCTCGGCATATTGTTGCTCCAGTTCGTTTTTCTCTAGCTGAAAGTTATTAATCAATTTTAAGGAAATTTCTTCTAGGCTTTGATTACCAATATCTGTAGAACAAGCAATTATTAATTTAACTCAATTTTAAAATAATTTGATTCGATTTAAATCATTGTAACTACCTTGATTAACTTCTTGCAATAGACGCTCGCTTTTGCTAGAATGGTTATTCAACGCGACGGAAATTTTACTCAAACGAGTCCCCAAAGATTCGTTTGCTTCAGTCAACAACGACAGCCGAGTCCATAAATGCTTATTTTCAGTAGCAACCATGTAAATATGATGGGTCAACTGAGACTTCTGCCTAGTGAGCTGGGCGATTTGTTCTTGCAATCTATCTATATCACATAAATTTGTGTTCATTTTATTCTCCTGACGAATATACCTTTGTTTCTCGATCTTCAGTTGTAGATTTTCTTCTTCTACGACAGATAATCGTGCTTGTAGCTGCTGACATCGTTCCTTCATCGTCTGCAGAGCAACTTGCAATGCGTAATTGGATGCGAGCTCTTCGTGAGACTTTTTGGTATCGTTTGAGGAAGACATGGATCGAGCCGCAGACATGGTGACGTTTAAATTACTTCAAAAGTACACGTATAATATTCAAAATGCTTACTCGTACATTGTTATTATTCACGTATTAAATATTTTCTTGGACTTTGAATTTTTCATCTATTTTTATCTGTTTTTTATCGATATCGATGGAAAAATTCATCGATAACGACTACGAGTGATTTTGACGGCGGGGAGGGAACTGGAGGGAGGAAGTTTGTTGTTTTGATGAAATGACATTTCGGACAAAGAGAAAGATCTTGGAATAATAATTATTAATCTTGATTTTGTTGAAATTTTTTTGAGTTTTTAATTTTATTGAGTAAAAGAATCTAGTTGAAGAATTTGTAAGTAATATCTGTTGTTATAGTAATAGTACTATTGAAAATTTTCATTTATATTTCGTATTAATCAGTTCGAATTGAAAAAATTGACTTCATTTGTCCTACCTATTTATTATTTAAGAATAATGTGACGTCAGACGTCAATAATTTTGTTTTATTTTTATATCATTCTTGATTCTTGGCACTTTATAAAATTAAAATAATTGACAAAAAATACAACTTTGCGTTACCATTGACATTGACCAAAGTTTAGTAAAATATAACATATTACATGTATAATATTTCTTAAGAGTAATATCACAATTCTCTCTAAATTCGTTACGAAGTAACAAAAAGCTTCGCGATTCACTTCCAACAAGAGTTGCAAATAAATTTATTCTGCTAAGTAAATCAACACAATACAGAAGATGAGAAGAAATCAATCTATTATTGTTTCTCAATATAAGTATAAATGCAATAAAATGATACCATTGTCAATGCATGAACATAAAAAAGAAATTTCGTCCTGCGAAACAAAAGCTAAAAATAAATATACGAAAAATATCAAAAATTAAGATGTAGATTAAAATCTCAAAAGTCAATCACGTTCAAAATCAAGATCCTTCAAGTATGCTTTCATTGATTCCATTATACAGCGAGTTAAAAATCTGTAGATCAATGTGTAATCATCTGTGTTACGGAAATCATGGAAGGCTTCATAATATCTGTATTAAAAAACATTACGTTAATACACTTGAAAAATGTTTCAAATAACACCTAGATGAGAATTTTTCAAAGTCTTATACTGACCTGGTTGAATCAGAAATTGGGATTACTACCCAAGGTAAGCCTAGCGTTTTGAAAATGGCTCCTAGAATTATCCTACTGAATCGCCCATTCGCATCAAAAAATGGGTGAGTCTTTACAAAATCGATGCTGGCGGTCATTCCCATCATTATCGCTTTTTTACGATCTTCTTCCTTAAGAGACATCTTAATCAACTCGATGACTGCCTCAATTTCGGACTTGATGTTTTCAGGAGCAGACGGGTACGACGGAATATTATAAATACCATTTATATAAATATCCCTGTTTCGGAATACGCCAACTTCTTTGATATCTGGCTTGATTTCTTTATGAATCATAAAAATTACATCCATAGAAATGTTATTTCTGAAAAAAAAAACAATAAAATAGGTGATTAGAAAATATAAGCATAATATTTTTCTCATATGAGAAAAATTAAATTTAAATTAAGAAAGGAATTGATATACATACATATGATCCAAGGCATATTGCGATGCACGCGTAATAACAGCCATTTTCTCAACTGTTACATCAATCTTCTCCATCAAAAGAGAGTGGCATGCATACTGAAAGGGAAAAAGATTAAAAATGTTGCTATAAAACAATATAAAATAAGCATCACAACAAAGGTTAATGTATGTACTCGTATTTCATTGTTCTTTGTGGCGATCTCTTTCTGATTGGCATTCGCATTTTTTTCAGCTTTCAGGAGCAAATTCCACATATTTAAGATATCTTCCAATTTTTGATCGACTGAAACATAGGTAATTGCAGGTTATTTAAAAATTATATATCTTAATCATACAATATATATTGCTATTAAGAATCCACAAAGATGACTTACTGCAACGGCAATAATTGGACAATGAAGATTCCTGACATGTATGCACGTTCGCTTTGACAGAAAACCCTACAGAAAAAAAATTATAAACAGATGTACTGTGGGTTCAAATTTAAAGGTTAATATTGCATCAAATTTACCATCGGATTGCGTTGCATCGACAATATTACTACAATCATTTAGACAGTACCAATCGATTTTCAGTCTTTGTCCTGTTGCGATTTCGAAATTGTTCAACTGTTCAAACATGAAAAAAATAATGAATCGCATGTATTATGTAAACAATTTAGTATTTAGAAATTGAGAAAATAATTATTTTATACCCTTTCTAAAACGCGTTCCGCACTCGATTTCTCTGCATAGCTTATTAAAGCATATCCTTTGTTCATTTCTGTAACGGGATCCATGATTAATCGAAACTTGATAATTTCATCATAATTATCATCTTCAATAAATATCTTAATTAACTCATCTTCAAAAAAATCTGATGGAATCCCTCGGCAGATTATCTATAAGCAAGCGAAATTACGAGTTACAAAGGTATAAATTCAAGGGAACACACGTGGCATTATAATTAATGTTCATTACTTAATCAATTAAAAATTGAAACAAATTAGTAATGCGTAAATACCTCGTATTCGCCATCTTCACGTTCATTCTCTAATACTCGTTCTGCAGGTGAAATTTTTAACGTAAAATCGCTTCTCTCTAAAATTTCCTGCAGTAAAGAGAAAAAAAAAAGAGAGAGAGCTTAATCTAAAGAAGTAATAAATGACACATATGATGTCAGATGAAAAAATCTGCAAACTATTCTTCCTTCAGACCTTTTTAACACATAATTTTCCATATAGAAAGATAACAGTGTAAAAATTTATCGATATTTTGCAAATAGGACGTAAATAAGATACAAAATGGTTCTTGTTCATTTCATTTACGCCATATCGATCAATTTCAGAAGTGGGTAAACACAGACTAAATAAATATCGGTTGGCAAATTTTTCAACAGTGATATAACAGCGTAACGCTACCGACGTTTCGTTTATAAAATTATTGCTTACTTCCATAGTTTTTTGGTTGGGTCCGTATCCGTAAGGTTTATCCATAGTGTGGTCTTCCTAGAGTTCCAAAAATTACACAAAATTGGCCTATCGATGACCGCTCTGTAACGATTTACTTTGGAAATTACGCGACTTTTCACCAGTGTTCAAAACCGATTGAAGTTCAATTGGTGGTGGTGGTTGTGGTTTTGGGATGTGTTGTTATTAAAAGGTTCCTGGTTCGGCTGGTTCTGGTTTTTGAATTGGTTTTTGCCAATTGTCTGAAACGGTTCTGTTTGGTTCTGATATTTTCATTTTTTGTAATTTGTGATTCTGATCTTGAAATGGTTCTGGTTTTTTATTTTTTGCAAACGGTTCTGGTTTTGGGTTCTGTTTCGAAAAATTTCATCATGTTGATCTGGTGGTGGTTCCCAAAATTAGAGACCATTTCAATTGGTCCCGGTTCTCCCGGTTCCATTCGGTCTTTCAATTTATTTTTTCAATTTTCAATCAATTAGAAAAAATTCAAAATTTTGATATGTACTAGGTACTTTGGTTTTTCCATTTTTTTGAATTTTGACCAGATTTGGAAATCCCTGTCCCCCTTGGGGTGTTCAGATCCCATCATGAACGTAATTATTTGACAGCATAAAAATTTCTCCTTGCTGTAATTTTTTCAGATTTTTAAATGGTGGCCTACATCTTTATCTTTTATAGGTATTCATCATGAAAGTTGAACTTTAATTATGAAGGTTAAACTTTGAACTTTTCAAAATGTGATCATCAATTATTTTCAATTTTCTTTCAATTGTTTACAAAACTGTGCAAACAGATTCTTCTTGGACTTTACCAATCTCGAGATATGAACCTTCAAAGTTGAGTTGTTTCACAAAAAATCTTAATTGTATGAAAATTACGTGGGCTCCTGGCTCTCCCACCCTCCTAAAGGATTTTGATCGAAATTACAATGATTCCTCGATTGTACATTTAGGGGAACCTGTAAATAAATTTTGAGAAAAATAGGGTGACATGATTTTTCAGTAGTGAGCCAAATTTCGGCTCAATCGACGAAGGCGGATTGTAAAGGTTTCCTGTAAGTTACTTTATTACCTAGTTTGTTGCGAACTCCTATGTGGTCTAACTTTTCAATTGCCTATTTTCATTTTTAATTCAAATTTTTTTCAGACATGAAATTCCCCATGATGAAGTTAAGGTCTTTCAATGGAGATACGTATCAAAAAGTTCAGATTCTCAATCTGGGGATTAGGGATGAGAGAATTAAGAAACTAGTTTCTTTAAGGATCACGATTCATTTTTTCCGGGGGCAAGGGCGAGGGGTTAACTCTGCACATCAAAGCGATTCAGATGATATACATTTTTTAACGAATCCAGTAGTTTTAAAAAAAAATTAATTAATAATGTAAATGTCTGAAGTATATGTAATCAGATTTTACAGCCGAGTGAGTAGGGGTAAGAGTTAAATCAGGAGATAAATTTTTTACCAGGTTGTTTCAAGATCCAAACACAACTTTTGTGCTGGCTCCTCTCAACTTATTTTTGAAAAGGGCAAAACTATTAGTTACCTCTGCGTAGGTAAGCTTTTTTGACACCTCTGCTGGAAGAATGACAGTAGCCTCATCCAAGTCTAACAGCTGTTAATCCGCTCAACTATATAGTCATTCAGTTCATTAAATTTACAATTTTTTTAAATTTAAAAATGAAAATATTCAAATTTGAGATTGATATTTATCTTTAGTCTGAAAAACTCGATCGGACAACCCTAGGATTGAACCCAGTACTTAATGGAAAAAAAAGACAGGTATTAAGTACTAAGTACACTTACCTTTATTATAGAAGGGGTTATATTTTTGAACTAAAATATAGTTCCTTCTTAGCTGAAAAATTAAAGTGGAAAAATATTTGAACCACGTCAAATTCTCTCAAAGAGAACTAGGTAACCAAAAAATTATGATTTTTGTCAACATTTGATTTTTCAAGAACCACGTTACGAATGTGCACAAAGTGTTCAAATAACATGATTTTCATTTAAAACTGAAACTCTCAAAATCAATTTAGTACATAAATACGAAGGTGGTGTTACAGCAAAAAACATGTTTAAGAGTTTGACGAAAATTGATAAGATAGCGTACTTTAAGGGGACTCGGACAAAAAATTCAGCTCCCTACCTCAGAATGAGGTCGAAACTAGGGATCCTCAAAATGATGCCACTTATAAAAAATTATTATTGTAATTTGTCAGTTCTGGATAGTAGGTACTAGGTACGTCTTACATGATACCTTCTATTAACTCACCCTCCTCCTGTTCTCTGAAAAGAACAGTTCAAATTTCTACACCTTATTGACCGATTGAAATTCATCGCTATTTGATTTTTACCAAATTCAAATAATTTTTCGAATTTTAGAAAATTTGTAAAAGTTTAAAATTACCCCAAGACCCTGTAGAAATAAAAATAAGTTGAAAATTGATCAAATTAACTTTAAAAGCCTAAATTTTATTTATACCCTATTCTCGACCTCTCGAATCGATTGGAGGTGGTTTTGAGACGTTCCAGAGCCTTAAAAAAATTTCAGTATTCTTCAGCTTTGAGAAAAGTTTATAAAAATGGTCCATATGAACTTCAGCACCTATAATCGTTGATTATCCATATTGCTGACTTATTTGATCGATTAAAGCACAATTTATCGAAATTTGTAACTACCGACCGGGTTAAATCCATTTCTTGGCAGAACTTTTTTTTTGTAAAAAATTGAAATTAGGCCCGGCAGTTATGAATTTAAGAATAATCTGCTTTAATCGATCAAATAGGTCACCAAAATGGGTAATCCGCGATAATAGGTGCTAAAAGTTCAGTTGGACCATTTTTATGATCTTTTCTCCAGTGCTAAAAAATTCCAAAATTCTCTAGAGGTTCTGAAACGTTTCAAAACTGCTTCCAATAAATTCGGGAGGGGGTGTTGAAAATAGGGTATTTATAACAATTTTCAGTTTTTTTCATTGATTGGATTAATTTTTCATATTTTGCAGGTCAATGAGATTATTTAAAATTTCAAAAATTTGCCAAAATTCGAGAAATGAGCTTTAGCACCTGAAATTATGGATATCAAGTTCTTTTATCATATACTTTCGATTTATTTTTATTTCAGCCCAAAATTTTACTGCTCTTTGCTCGAAGTAAACTACACACCAATTTTTCGTCAAAACCCTGAGTGGGTTTTTTTTTTACTCTATCCTATAATAACAATTTTAAGTAGAGACCGAAATTCTTAAAAAAATATATCTATACCATTCTGATTTTCATTCAAATTTAGTTTAGTCATTTACAACGTTCTTTATTAAGTCATCAAAAAACTGAACTATTCGTAGGTACGAGTTTCATTTAAAATTCAGGTAAAATCAGTTAACAAATGTTAGCCATTTCTTTGAAAATATAACACAGCGTACCTATATCGTCTTACTCTATCCAAGTTATCAATGCATCGCAGAGAAAATGTTGGAAACCGTACGGGGGCGTTTATAGGAAAAAAAGAATCAAATATCCGACTCGAGATAATTCAGTTTATTTAACTCCTAATCTAACAAATTCCATCTATAATTTGATGAATCATAGTTATTTAAACCGGAAAAGATTCATATTAGCATTTTTATACACTTGAGCGGTTTCTTTGAATACACCTTCTTGAAACACCACAGACTCACTCATAAAATAAATATAAGTTGACAAAATGATACGATTTAAAAATGTGGCACGATTTCATTATCCTGAAAATGAATATCTATATCTGACTAGTACGTAACTCGAATTTTTCCGCAATTTGCCCACTTCGAACAATATTACAATTCCAATCCAAATGAGAAACTCGCATTTATACTGATTAAAGCAGTATTTCGAATAATTCCGATCTGAAAGCCTATAATCGATCCAATAAACCGATATATTTCAGGTATCTAAATACATTGACATACATCAGTAAAATAAATCAAACGAACCGCTGAAATAGTATAAAATTTATTTGATTTCTAATTTATTACAGAATGTTAGAACTTTTATACAAGTCATTAACTATATCATACATTACTAAATACATCACAGTTTAACGAGTTAATCTCAAATTAGCTTTAGCACACTATAAAGGCAAGAAAAAGAGAAAAAAAAATCAAAGAATCGAAATATATCTTATTATAAATATACAATATTAAATGCAAAACATTAAAATAAAATGCAAACATATAAAAATTTAAAAGCTTCCAATATGTCTTTTCTTTTACTATTTACAATACGAAAAGTTATACAAAATTACTCTGAAAAACTAATTTTGATTCAATAAATCGCCCCTTTCGAAAAAAAAATCGAACCGCAACAATACTCCGATAAAAAATAATAATAAAATCAACAATAATAAAAATCGAATAATTTAAAATACAAAAAAAATCGGTAACTAAAATTTCTAAAAAAAAATTCTCTTGTATATACAAAAATGTACGCGAGTAAAATAGCAAGCCAATTTGTACATTCTCGTCGCGACGAGTTCTACAAAATTAATAATAGAAGATAATACGAAATAATATGATATCAAAAATAAACCTCGACGGGGTATCAATTCGCTGCAATAACGTATCATTCGTCAAAAATTTCGACAAGTACGAGACTTGGTTGAAAAAAATTCGCTAATACGATGAAACTTAATACACGTATGAGGAAAAAAAAACATCAGAAGGCAAAATCATCATCGAACAATCGACATTATACATAAATAACATTACCTCGTACGTACAAAAAAATAAAAGAAATAAAAGAAATAAAAGAGATAAAACAAGAAAATAGACACCACACACATAATTACACGCTATTTGCTACATTAAAATTAATATCGAATAGAGTACAATGTTTTATAAATAAATCGAGCTTAATTACGAAATAATAGTAAATTTTGGAATGTATGAAAAAAATTACAAATAAGAGCAAAATTCATTTCGTATGATTTAAAAGCCATTTTAAATACAGTAATTTTGAATATTTATCGATACGATTGAAACGCGTTATTTAAGAGGGGCGGGAGACATCTAGAACGTAAATTAAAAATTTCAACCGAAAAAACAGCGAAAGTGAACTTATTATATGACTTTGAAACCCCTCGAACCTCGACAACACCCCCCTCCATAAATACATCTAAGATTGTCATGAAAATAGTACTCTAGCAACCGTGAAAATGTGTAAATTGAGATTTTAAAATTTGATATGTCTTTGCTTGCGATAGAGAGCATTTTTTAAATATTTCAGCCTAGCCAAGATTATATGGATATGTATCTACGAGTGTATGGAAGCGGTTCTCGTACAACATTGTAAGTAAACTGGAATGGAAAGTACTTACCACCGTTCAGATCGAATTTTTGAAATAATTCGTCAAATGGCGAAAAAAAAATACGCACATTAAAAGGTTAACGTTCGAAAAATAGCATCCGTAGGGTATAAGACAAGAGTACTTATGAAAATACTCCGTTAACAAGATTTTTTTCCCTTGGAACCCTTTTCGTACGCAAAAAACTTCCGATCTGACGATGCTGTTAAAAACGTTGCATTTAAAACCTCGGTGAGGGCTTTCGTCAACTCGCAATGGGTTAAAACCTCGTTCGATGGATTGGGCGAGCACGTACAAGGACAACGCCACCCAAAAGCCATGGCAGCGGGAAAAAATGGCAGTGATTTAGTTAACATTTAAAACGACGTATTGTTTTAAATAAAAATCCTAAACGCTAGAATAAAAGGGAATGGAAGATGAAGACGAAAAACCTACAGAATGAAAATACTCGATACAGATAATACGTATACCAGTTGAAGCGAGGTTTCTATGTTCCCGATTTCCTTTGCAATGGGTTTCGGGTGGAAAAAAAATGAATAAGTACGTTTGAAGAATAACTGTCTCGAAATGCTACTTTCTTAATAAATTCTCTCCCTTTTTTTTTATCGTCGCCTCGTCGTAGCATTCTTTCCTCTACAGCTACAGCTACGGTACCTTTCTATAACAAAAAGACGAGCTGAGGAATTTCGCAACCACACCGTAGCATCGTCACCTTTTCCAGCAAATCCTGCTATTGTAAAAACACTATGATTCTTCGAACAAAGATGTTCGCGACAATGGTGAATGATAACGCGAACGGAGAAGCCAGAAACGAAGGTTTACTTTAGATTGGGAGGAAAAAATTGAAGTTTTTTATTCTTCGTTGTTTAAATAGGTATTAAATTATTCAACGAGAAAATGGCCCGAGATGTCCGCAACCAATCAAACGAATCGTCGTTTTGAATAAAAGCTGCAAAAAGGTCATTTCGAATGGAATCGAATTTTGTTTTGTCAATAGGAAAAAAAAGATTCGATTTGTAGGTTTCGTTTTTCGCAGATAATTACAAATCCAGCGAGGTGCTGATAAGGTTTCTTTTCGCTTTCCGAACTTTTTTCTAGCCTGATGATTCTTTTTGGTTCAATGATAGATTGGAGTTGAATTTAGCATTACATTGTTCTGGAAAAACTGGCTGGTATCGATTTCGTCTGTTTGTGATGCAAGTTGATCGATTTTGGAAAAGATGCTTCATAAAAAGCGTATCATATTTCGGATTTAGATCCAATAGGCTACGAGTGAGAAAACTTTTGAAAAACGTACAAGAAAATTGCTCAAGTTCAGAACTAAAAAGGCTACAAAGGCAACTGAAATTTCATTGAAATGTATTCTTAAATTTCACAAAATGAATGTGGAAAAAAATTATTTAGGTACATGTTGCAAGAATCACATATTTTATGCCTAACAATTTGGTAGTATATCATCAAAATTTTTTAATTTTTTCTAATGAGAAAAAAGCAATTTTGAACACATTTTGAAAGATGATAATAATTATCTTTCATGTGATATTACTTTTCAATTTTTTGAAATTGCATTCATTGATTGCATTCTTTTTCATAAGTTTTTTACAAAAATGAAAAAATAAACGAAATCAAACAATTGAAAAGTACACTTTTTGAAAGCTACTTTCATCTTCTGTCAGATAAATTATTACGAAAAATTCTTAAAATTGCTTCCTTCTCAAGTTATATTTTTTAAAAGAATTTTGAAAACGCGACATCAATTCGTCAACCATAGGGAACGTGATCCTCACAATTGATGAGGGCTAGACCAATTGAAAATCGATGCAAGAACTAAACGAAGTTTACACGCATTTTCTTATTAATGATCAAGCATTTCTGAGAAAAAAAACAATAAAATTTAAGCCCTTCAAAATAAAATAGGTATGAACATGAAGTGTATGTATAATGATCGAACCTTTGTTAAAGTCAATATGGGGACTTCACGTGGCGTTGTCACCATAGGACAGGTGTCCCAAGTGGAATTATGTTCTTCTTGGATCTATAAAAATATTTTTTGATTTGAGGGATATAATGCGGAGAAAAGAGTTTCACAACAAAAATTTGAAAAAGTGAATACATCTCTTTCCAAAATAAAAATTAGTAAAAAAAACAGTCCCATATCCGAGAAATTTTAAAATTGAGATGTACTGCAAAATATTTTTAAAAAAACGAGGAGTTTACTTTAATTTTTCCTCGAAAATAGTCGAGGAATTTTAATTTCCAACCTTTCTTCTCCGTCCAACCCATTTAAACAGAATTTTAATTCAATGTTATTTCTTCTTGAAATTCATAACTCAGTTGCCCTTTCAATTTTGATAATGAACATAAGCAATATTAAATATCAAAATAATATTGTTATTCAAGAAAGTACACAATATTGAATTCCCCTCCAAATTTTCGAAATATAAAGAAACAAGAACCAAAGTTGACACTATTGGAGATGCTGAATATAAAAAAATACTCATTTTTGTGTGTTTGAAAAAAAAATCGATTCAAAATGCAAACATTTTTCTAGTTTTTTTTAAAGCAAGCATTCCTCAAAAACGTTTTGAGGAAATGTAATTTTTCTCACTAAAATGAGAGGAGATGCCTCTGCCAGGCTTTGAAAAGGAAGTATTGTGCATGGAAGCCTCCACTCAAGGCGTTTGATGGTTAAAAATTTGGAAAAAATTACTGTCTTTTAAATTTTTACTTCTGAACATTTTTTTAGCAAAAAATTGAGCCCTTGTTTAGCCCTAACTGGATAAATTTACTACTTTTCAGAGAAAAATCGAATCTGAAATAGCTGAGAGACAGAATTGGATCAAACAGGATACCGAGGATAACTCCCCCCCCTCCCCTAAAAAAAATGACCTACTTGCAGTTCCGATCATAAAAAAATTTTTGCTGGAAAATTTGGGAGAAGGATTACATTTATCTGAACATTTTTGCATCTGTTTAAAAAAAATTGAAAAAATTGGAAGAAATGAAAAATTCCATCTTGAGTTTAAATTTAAATTTGCCCCCTCCCCCACCCCGAAAAAAGTAAACTTTGGTTCTTTCAAATTGGTAGAGCTAAAAAATAATAAAATTTTAGACTCCGGTGGAATTTTTACTTGATTTTTCTGCTCATAAAATTCTTTTAAAAATTTTTCGAAACGAAATAATATAAAATTCCTCATATTTCCTTAAAAAGTTTCAGTTCAGCTTGATCTTCTTTATAAAATAGTACATAGCCCTAGATACCTACGAGTATATCTATTTCAATTTATCAAAATTTTATAAAAACAATTTTTTCTCAAAAAAAATTTATTTGTTTACCTTTCTCAATTTGAATCAGGTACACAGCGAAAATTGATTGACCTTCCGAATTCTTCTGACTTTTTTGATCTTTTTTTGTTCTGTTTGGGACCCTTATTTTTTTATGAAAAAATACGACAAGATTCACAAAAAATAATTTTCAAAACTAAAAAAAGAAAATAAAGAAAATTTTCTCGCAGTGCTAAAATGAAGAAAACTATTAAAAATTCATGAGGTTCTTTTACAAGGCTTTTTTCAAATTTTCTGATTTTTTCAAGATTTTAATGGCAAGCAAACACCCTCTAAGAGTAATTCTCACTACTTTTTAACTAGTGAACTCCGCATTTTCGTGATTTTTGGCTAACAATCAACAAAATTCATCATTTTTCAGCGAATTTCTAGTAATAAATTAATGAATTCAGTCAAAAAATTTGCCAAAAATCAACGATTTCCAGGGAAAATTCATGACACCTGATTTGAATAGCCAAAATTATTCCGGATTTCCCAAATTCAAATTGCGAAAGAATATCTTGCTTTGAGAAGGGAGAACCATCAATATGCTACACAGTTAAAACAATCATTTGAAATGTCTCCAAATAAGGGCTAAGATTTCGAATTTGGTGACAAGCACGTGAAGTCCTGATATTTTGTCGGCAAACTGTTTAATTTGGGCAATGAAGGACATAAATCGCAATTATTTGAAATAAGAGCCCTCGAACTGGGAGATCCTTATCTAAAGAACTATTCATTATGTTCGTTACATTCGATTGAATTTAAATTTGAAATATGACACGATGTTTTAAGGAGCACTCAGTAGATCAGGACTGAATGAATTTCATAAAGTCATAATAATCAGAAAAAATTGAAACATGGAGAGAAGCATGCGTTTCAAAAAAATTAAAATCAATGATCCAAACTTCAAAAATATTTTGAATGGGGAAAAAATTATGATACCAGAGAAACCTACAAATCGATCCTTGTATTCTACAATTCCAACGACTAATTCGAAATTTCAAACAAAAGGAAAAACTCGAGACAGTATACTCGTTACACCCTTCTTATCAAACGCATCCCTTTCTCCCTCACGATCATACTATGAAAATATACAACCGAACAATATCCAATTATATGTTTATTTCAACTTCACTCGTTTTATCTAATCTTCCTAATCAAAAATTCCCTCGTTCATGGTCACATTTTGGCGTCAACTCTATCTCTGAATCATAAGTCTGAAATTTAATAATTCAAAAATGACGCGATTACACAATAACAAAACACTGATATCAAATTGTTGGAAAAATTAGCTATTTTTGAAATCGTTAGCTCGATAAAAATGGATAAACATTTCCCCGAATACTCAGATATGAAATCGATTTCGAAGCCAAACCAGAATTTCCAAGCAGGAAACAAAACACCGCGGTTTATACGCTGATAAATTTTTTCTGAAAAATTCGCTCAAATTTCAATTTACAATTTTCCATTATCTCAATTGAAATTACCACCCGAACTCGACTCGAAGGCGACTTGGTATCGTAGATTTGACATTAAAGCGAATAAAAACACCTTTGGAAATATTTCCAGTCACGAGAGATAGAATGAAACAGGAACGATGACATCTTTATACGATACTTGTTCGCGTATAATCCGGTTCCATTGAGAGAATTAGAAAAGAGAAGTGATAAATACGGCGGAACCTTTTTATTAGCATGTCGAACATGGTTCTTATAGGGCCGGCGTACGGTTCGAATGGATAAAATGCACATATGCAACCTTTATGGATTACGTGTGAAAAGCAAACGGTGCGAAACAATGATTTTCCCCTAATATTACCGAGGCTATTGATGTAGACGTATTGTTGAACGATTGGGGAAGCCGTTTTGTCCAAGATAGAAATCAAAGCGGCTGTAAGAATTGGCATGTTTTCGTACAGATTTATTGGTTTATTTTGAATTTTTCAAAACGTCCAGTTCACGGTACCTATGCGTATACAAAGGGCGTAAAAAGTATTGCTTTTTTTCATCGACAGGCAGCCGCAGAAATTACACGGGTATTTCGAATATGAACCTTTTACCATACGTATTGGTCGCGAGCCTTTTGAAGTGTGGTACTCGACGACTCGTCGGACATCTAACTTCTTAATTAATTTGCTGGCGCGAATAAAGAGATCAAAATTACAGAATGTCGCCGAACGAGCCATAGATGGGTTGTAAAATTGCTTCCAAATAAGGTCGATAAAGTAATTAGTTACCCTGAATAACTCTTTGTTCGAGGAACGGATTACGCGTTGGAAATGAATTGTTTACATAGCGTATCTTTGATTTTTATGTAAGGTCACGAACTAAAACAAAGCTATTATCTGATTTCGATTACCTTGCGTTTTAGTTACAGGGTGTTTTAAATTTCAAGTCCGGCTACGCAGTTTTTTGAATATTGGAGAGGAAAAAAGCTGCGAAAGTTATGACCGAAGTATGCAAATTTTTCAGAGCGAAAGGAATGTGGAAATAGGAACGATATCGATCTTGAAATATTGTTCCTGGGAAAATGAAAATGATTGGAATGAAATCGAATGTAGTAAATGCATCAGGTACTCGTAAGATTTATGAGATCGCAAATCAGAGTGAATTTTGAACCTTGAGATAAAAAATCAAAACAAGCTGTTAATGTGGTAATACTAATGGGTACGAATTACAAATATTTTGATCTTATAATCAAACAAATTAGCTATGGTTTTTAATTGGAACATATTTCACGTGATTTTGATACGAGAACATGTGTGAAATCAAAAGAGCTCGGATTAAACCAAAATAAAAACATGAAAGGTAATGTACAATTAACCCATATCAGTCGAATGTGTCCAAATGAAAACAATTTGACTCGAGAACCTTCACAATTTGCAGTATTTGGCCTTTTTTTCGTCATTTTGCATGGAGAGATAATTCCAATATTTGATTATTCCAATCAAAAAATAGAAAAATACTCCTGGAGTTGTTCACAAATGGACATAAAATTCGCCCAGTTGAGAAAAGCCCCAGAAATTGAAAATTTTCTCTGTTGACGGTTCCAAAGCCCCTGAATCCATTTCTAAAGGGGTTTTCAAATAAAATTTTCGTGACCTTTTTACGAAGTTTTTGCGGTTCTGGTCATTCCCCCAAAATATAACTTTTTAATACTTAATATTATTTTAAAAAATTGAAATAAAAAGAAAAACTTTCAAATATTCGATAAATCTTAACAATTTGATATAAAAGTAATTATTTTTTTGAATTTTAGTTTTTTGAATTTCTAGACGTATTTAATTTTTGGAAGAAAATTTCGAACTAATTTCGTAACTGATCACAACACTTTCATGATCACCCAATCAAAATAGATTTAATTTTTCATGGTCTGTTAGACATCGTACTAAATTGATTCATTTGAGTGAACGTTGGGCTAAAAATCAACATTTTCATGACATTGAACAAAGCATTAAAATGTGTATCAAAATTTTGAAAGATTTAAACATTGAATTTCAAAATGTGTTTTTTATCTTCTGGCATTTATTCCTGGGGTAATATTGACCCGAATCCTTGAAAAAGGCCTCAGTAGAATGAAATTGGAACCGAAATTTGGTAATTTTAAACGCCACGATTGATTTCCTCCAAGTTTAGGGTTTATGTTATCTTAGGAATGGATTCAGGATGTTTAAAAAAAAACTCGTCATTTTTCATTTTCTTTTTCGTACTAAAGAATTGATTTTTTGATACGTTTACTGTTTTTTTCTTCGGTAGTAACTTGAAAATTGATTTCAATCCTTCCCCTCCTCACACGAAACACATTTTTTTAAAAATGCCATTTTTGACTCAAAAAATTGTAAATCAAAACATTTTTCTAAAAAAACATAGTATTGAACTAATAAAATAATTATTGGGACATGAATTGTTGCTTTCTTTAGACCAACACTCCTTCAAAAAGCTGAATTCATTATTTTTCATTGGTGGCAAAGTTTACAAGAAATCGGCTAAAATTCAATTTTTTAGTAATTTTTAGCCACGACTCCAAAATGGTCTCAATTTGTGGACATCACTTCAAAAGGGCATCTGTATCGAATTTATTTACAGTCGTGGTAGAGAATATAAACATCCTGATTATACGAAAAAAAACACCTGTCCAGGTTAGATTTTCATTTGGACACATTGGACACATTGAGTCAGAATAAATGAGTTTTTAAAAATCGCCTAATTCAAAACATCAAAAAAATCAATATTTTGAAACAACATTTCTCTATCAAACAGAAAAATTTTAAATAACTGGGTATCACTGAAAAAAGTGTCGAATAAACATATCGTATTTGAAAAACAAAAATGTCAATGCGTAAAAAAATGGTTTAAAAATCATACTTTCAATTATACCGAGGAGAAAGTACCTGCGTTAAAAATTAAACAAATTTTTACGTTTTAATTTTTATGCCCAACTCGATCGAAAAAAATTTATTGTAAAAATTGATAATTTTTCGCCCAACATCAAAATTACTTGAAAAGACTACGAATGATATAAAGTCAAAAAACTTGAAAAACATTTTTTTAAAGTCTATTCACATTGAATAATTTGTAGCTCTTTCAATTTTTAAATTTAGGCAAAAAATCATCAGAACATTTTTTTTTTTTTTTGCAAAGGATTATCGATGTCCACGAGTAATTTTTATCGAGGATTTTTGCACAATTTTTTTGTAATTCTTTCGATTTCCAAGTTAGGTAAAAAAATCATGAAAATTTTACCTATTCAATTTTCTAGGTAGGTACAACTTATTCTCTTGATTAAAAATACATTTTTGAGTCAATTTTTTTTGAAAAGGCGTTTTCTTTTTTCCCCCATTTTAAATATAGCCAACAGATTTATTCAACATGTTTGTAGCTGATACTTCGAAGAAGAAAAGAGAGAAGACCTTTCGCAAATTAAAATTTTCAAGCACTGGAATTACAACAATGATTACGAAATCAGCAAGATTTCGCAACTCGAATCGATTTTGGTTCTTTTTTCCATTTTGGATCCAGAGCAGATGTTCAATTTTGTTTTCAATATTCCATCTCTCTCTTCAGGGGCGTAGCTACGAGGGGGGTCTCGACCCCCCCCCTGGCGTCAGGAACTTACGTGAAAAGGTACCTTTTTGGAGTATTAAAAATCAAATTTTCTCAAAGCTTCGCGACGAGAGAGATTATTTTTCAAATTTGTGATTTCTATAATCGACTTGAGATTTCAAATACTGAAAAATAATACCTACTGATTTTTAAGAGGAGATTTCAAACGCCAAAAAAAACATGAAAGCGTGTTTTTTGAAATTTAAAAATGTTTAAAAATTTATTTCATCGTGTGAAAATTTTACTTCGTGATTTTTATGAACTCTTCGATTATTATCGACTCACTTCCGTATCAATTCCAATTTCCAGGACAAATATTCAAAATTATCGATTTTTTTTTTTAGTAAAAGCAATTTTTTTTAAAAAAATTAACAACATAAAAAATACATAAATTAAGGTAATAATGACCAAAATCAATACTTGTTTCTTCTTGAATCTCAAAGTCAGAAGCAGACCTAAGGGGTGACCACAGTAATGGGGTAAGAAATAGGACAAGGAATATCTCCCTCAAAAACGACTTAAATTAATCTGAACTGTAGCCAGTTTTCATCTTTCATACTTCCTTTATTTCAACAACAATGAACTTCATCCTCCAATAACCTCTGAGAGTAATTTTGATATCAAGAGTATTAAGAAATGCAGGTACCTAATCATTATGTACAGTAAAAAATGAGAAAAAATCATTCCTTCATGGGATATGTTTCTCAAAATATCTCAATAAAAATCAAAGTGAGTTCGAACCAGGTACTCGTAAAAATGAATCAAATTGTTCGACTAGTAAAACTCGATACCTAAAATTGAACGTATCTCGAAACGCGGCTTAGGGACTATCGACCTCAATAATCACAAAAATCACTGGTATGGATACCAAGTTTCAGACCTCGAACCGCTTCCATCGTCGAGTCGTCAATATTCAACAACATACGTACATAATTACATAGAAAAGCACAAAAAACCCTACATAAACAATCTACAGATAAAAAAGAAGGTAAAACCTGGTTAATCCTTAAAAAGCTTGATCGACGAACGTGTCAATCACGTTAAAGTAGACGGCATATTTCACTAGCTACAACATTTGTTGTAAATGGCAAATGACAGTTTGTCCGTCCAACACGGAAACAGTCCGGGCGCTGTGTTCCTTAAGCTGCTGCCTGTACGCGGCATCGAGGGCAGCGTGGAAATTCCTATCGGTGACCGGATTGTACGGGATTAAGGGTCGATGATCGCCGTAGCTTTTCGAAGACTGCCTACTCATATCACTGTTGCGTTTAGCGTCGTCGTCGCTGATATCGGAAATTTGACTACAATGTTCTCTTTCGCGTTCGATCTCTTCGTATACGGGATCGCCTCGACTACTGCCGGCGGCGATTTCGCTATAAGTATGACTTCGCGGACTATTGGAGCCCAACGTGTTGGATAACTTACGGTTGCGATGATCCGTATAGGTATGGTTGCGAGGACTATTGGTGCCTAGCGTGTTGGATAGTTTACGAGTACGGTGTTCGCCGTAGGTGTGATGACTTCGTAGGCTATTGGTGCCTAGCGTATTGGATAGTATACGATTACGATGTAACGTATTTTCTATGTGTTCTATACGTCTAGCTTCGTTGTCGACAGAGGTCATACTCTCCATCATGGTTGGATTACCGTATAGAGCTGGCCTGGGCTCTTTACAGTTGAGAGTTTTTTCCGATTCGGAGCTAGATTGGCAGCAACCGAAACATTTGAGGAACCATTCGTTCTCAGGTACGAAAGTAGAACCGTAGTCTCGGCGAGCGTTATGGTTACGAACGCAGATGACCGCTAAGACGATAGCGATCACCGAGAGGATGAGTACGGCGGAGATTAAGAATATCATTAAAGGTAAAGGAATCGCATGGCCCATTGCGTAAGACGGTTTCACATCGACCATAATGGCGAAATTGGTTAAATGAGAACATTTGCAAATGGTATGAGTCTCGTTGGTCGATATCATCGTACAACCTTCTTCGGACCAGTTACTCTGCGTGTAATCCCAAAACACGCACGTAGGATTGCTCACGTTTTCCGTCTGCAAATGCTGCAAGCACAAGACGACCGGTTCGTTAAGCTGAATGTGGCGTCCTTTACCTAACGACGCTGATAGCACCTTGCTATTAATTCGTTTCTGCTCCTTGTTATTCGAGGGAGCTTTGAGTATATGTTCGAGTGTATCGAACGCTACGTATACTAATCGTACTAAATTGCCTTCGCTATTTCGTAGCAGCGACGATCTAGGTAACTGTAACCAGTTGTTGATCCTCAGCGAGCAATTTTCAACCACCGAGTACGTAGGAAATACTTCGTTAGCGACGTTTCGAGCTTCCAGCACTTGAATACTAAGTAACATATTTTTCGTGCAATGATTAACTATTTTCTCGCGATTGGTCGTATCGGCGAGCAGAAACGAGTTTTCTTCGAGACCGACGAGAAGCGACGTAGCGACACGCATTTGCTCATTGGCTGGTAAATCTCTCCACGACTGCTGCTGCGAAACGTCTAATAAATTGCTACCGACTCGAGCGATATTTTGAAGCAGATCGTAAACTATGGCTTCGCGTTGACGGCGATCTGGAAACGTCGGTATATCTTTGGACATTTTTTGCGACATGTCCCTGATAATTTTAGCTGTTAGGAGCATATCACCGCCGAATAACGTTTTACTTTCGGTTACTTGGCTCAAATCGCTGGCTACTTTCGTTAACGAATCACCTTCGCTGATACGGTTCTCGAGACTACTCAGCCAAACGGATCTGCATTCGGATAAATCGGGAGTATCCGGAGTACGTTTGGCTTCGTTAGCGTTAATCGTGTGACACCTCCATTTGGCGAAACCGGCGGCACCGTTGGGACATGGTAACACGGATACATCACCACCTTGGGTCCAGTTCCACGATAAATTACGAACATTTACCGGTTTACATAAAGGTACTTTTTCAGTCTCCATTATCATCGGACTTTCGCTACTGCTTGTTTGCATTTCGGTGCTCGTAGTACGCGGAGGGATAACTTCGGGTTCAGCGGAAGGTTCCATGAGCGGCGGATTGGTATTAAGGCTCCAATCGATGTCTTCGGGATCGGATTCTTTCTGTATTGCTTTCGTAGATGAAATAACAGTCGATGTTGATACAGAAGGCGTCGCAGGTGCTACGATATCGGGATGTATGGTTATGGATTTGGTAGGCAACCATACACTAGGCGGTGATGTAGCCAGCCAAGGTGGAGTTGGTCGAGACGTCGACGATGATAATGTAGCCGATACGCAAGCATAGTGAGCTTCCAGATATTTAACTGTACCAGGGCACGGATCGTTGAAAAGGTTAGTGCTAGCTTGTATGCTGCAGTTACGTTTTTGAGAACAGCGACCCTGAAGTATACTGAACGATTTGTGCGACATACAATTCACACTCCATTCGGTACTACCGTGATCGTTGCAAACGGTGATGGAATACCTTCCGTAATTAGCACGTATTAGATTAATAACGTAACCTTCTTTGCACTCGATCTTGAGCATTTTGCCATCGCACGCGTAAGCCGTGTAGTACTGGGAGGAATGATCTTTGGTGGTGATAACCATTTTCGAACATAGCAAACACAGGACCACTGTCCGCAGCATGAAATTGATGATCTTAAATTTCATAATGAAATTATATTTCATCGAGTGTATTCATAGTATCGACTCATCAGCACATAATTCATGTTCACTAACTCGACTTTCGCGCGAACAAATACAACCGAACGATTAATACGACGAACAGGCCATTTGATAAGCACGAATTTCGCAAATTATTTTCACAATTCACTACTATCGAACGAACAAAAACATTTTCTTTCAGCATAACATAAATTACCTGTCTTGACTAACACTCCATTACAAACACATAAAATCATAGAGAAAATCTTAGGAATTAGAACTATTAATAGTACACACAGTAGATTCAATTTTTGTTTCAAGTTTCAACTTTCAATCACATCTGTTCGATAGGTTCATGAACTTTCACGTGGTGTTTGTTTTTAAATACGCTGTTTACAAGCAACTTTCTCAGTTTTTCGAACAATAAACAAAGAATCGTTTGATCGAAAAACAAACGAGATTGCTCGGAGTCTCATTTCAAAACATGGCACATTACCAGTGTAAAAGATAACAAACACTTTTCAAAACATTCGATTTCGTAATTACCAGTAATTACACATAAATTATTTTTAATTTATTTTAAATTTTTTCTTCACTTTCAAGTAATGAAGAGAAATTTACGGTTATTATCGATAAAACAATGGGTAAAATTAGTCGAAAAAATTCAACTACTTTAAATTTGGTTCAAATTTCAGCTTAAATGAGATTAATTGTAAATTTTCGATGGTAATTCGCAATCACATCGATTACGGTAATTGAAGAAACACATTCCTAAACAATGTCCACGTAAACACAAAAGTAGTATTCCCGTTATCCGGTAATCGAATCACTTTTTAGGCAGTCTTGTCTTCAGAAATCTGTAATCTGGGGCAATTTTATTCGAGGGGAGCAATTGATCGTATTTCGCTTTTTGTTTTAAAATACTGAAATTCCACGTCTGTACGTTCTATTTTATATAATTAAATTCGCGCTGTGAATTCTTCCGGTTTCTCGCATCGTGAAGAATTGATTTGTAAAAGATTAGACATCTTTTAAAGTAAGTATTCTGCTAACAAAATTATCTACGTAGTGATAATAATAAGCACTGTATAACTGGTACATAATTACGCTGTGTTTGTGCTTGGTAATATCCTGTGTTTTAATTTGCACAGAATGTACTCGTATTGTAAACTCAATTAACTTAGTTTTGGTATTTCTCAGGTACATCAGCCATGGATGAAGAATACGACGCCGTCGTTCTAGGAACTGGTCTAAAAGAATGCATTATCAGTGGAATGTTATCGGTTTCCGGTAAAAAAGTTTTGCATATCGATCGCAACAAGTATTATGGCGGTGAATCAGCATCTATCACACCGCTGCAAGATTTATTCGAACGTTTCCAAGCACCGCCTCCGGATGAAACAACATATGGTAAAGGCAGAGACTGGAACGTGGATTTGATCCCTAAATTCTTGATGGCCAACGGAAGCTTAGTAAAATTGCTGATTAAAACCGGAGTTACTCGATATTTAGAATTCAAATCAGTCGAAGGTAGTTACGTGTACAAATCGGGTAAAATCTACAAAGTACCAGTTGACCAAAAGGAAGCATTGGCGTCCGACTTGATGGGCATGTTTGAGAAAAGACGATTCCGAAATTTCCTACTTTTTGTACAAGACTACGACGAAAACGATCCAAAGACATGGAAAGACGTTGATCCAAAACGTACCGTTGTTTCCGAACTATACGATAAATTCGGCCTGGATAAAAATACTCAGGATTTTACCGGTCACGCGTTAGCTTTATACCGCGATGACGAATACTTGAATACAACTGTACCGGAAACGATTAGAAGAATAAAATTATACAGCGATTCGTTAGCCAGATACGGAAAGTCGCCGTATTTGTATCCGATGTACGGCCTAGGCGAATTACCCCAAGGATTTGCTCGTTTAAGCGCTATTTACGGTGGAACTTATATGCTAGATAAACCTGTAGACGAACTTGTCCTGGAGGGGAATAAAGTAGTCGGAGTTCGTTCTGGATCTGAAGTGGTACGTTGCAAGCAGGTATACTGTGATCCGTCGTATGTTCCTGATCGTGTGAAGAAAGTCGGCCAAGTGATCCGATGCATTTGTTTATTGGATCATCCTATTCCCAACATCAAGGATGCGCTATCCTGTCAGATTATCATTCCTCAAAAGCAAGTTAATCGTAAATCGGATATCTACGTTTCGCAAGTCAGCTACACTCATCAGGTCGCTGCAAAAGGCTGGTTCGTTGCTATGGTTTCCACAACGGTCGAGACTAGCGACCCGGAGGCTGAAATAAGGCCAGGACTGGAACTTTTGGGACGTATTAGACAAAAATTTGTCACTGTATCGGATTTTTATGTACCTACAGACCTTGGAAAGGATAGTCAAATATTCATATCAACTTCTTACGATGCTACTACTCATTTCGAAACTGTTTGTAACGATGTATTGGAAATATTCAAACGTGGTACCGGCGAAGACTTCGATTTCTCTAAGGTTAAATTAGAAGGGGGCGACGAAGAACAGTGAATACAAGCTACTATCAAGATAAACAAGTTTATCCTCTGGAAATATTTATATACATTTATTATATTCTTTTACTGTAGCACAATTTTTATTTAAAAATTCTGGAATTTTTCATCGTTTTATGAAAGCTTATATAAATCAGTTTACGTCCATGTTTGAAACAGATTTTGCTACCAAAGACATTTTGCAGTTTGTACAATACGTTGTGTACTCTTTCGTGTAAATGCTTTTGCTCATTTTTTAATTTGAAAAAAAAAGTATTGAAACTTGTGTACAAATGAAAATGAATGCCTTTTAATGCGGTAAACTTTATTATGAAAACCAATGTCATAAGTTTTATGGAGTATTCATAACATTTTAATTTTTTGTTAAATATTTTAGAAAATTTATAATTGCGTTAATTAATTTGAAACGATTTCTCGATAAATTTAAAACATTTGAGAAGGATTTCAAATGGTGTCGTTTTCGAGAAATCGATTCATTCGAAAAAAAAAATTATACGAAATATATGTTAGCTTTTTATTAAAGTGGACCTTTTTTTTTTTTGAGTAAGTATGTATAGTACTACCATGTTTCTTTGCACGAAGAGCGAATTGTTTGATTTGAATTTGTACCCACCGAAATTGAGAGTGAAAGAAACCGCCATTTTCAGGCAATGGAATTATTAAATCTGTTTGAATTACGTTCCATTTTGAACTTACTTTATTCAGTTTTAATCATAGGTACATAATTTTGCAAAGCATGGTATTAAGCATACCACGAAAATCATAGAACAATGCGTCCATTAATTTTTTTACACAACAGTAACTCCAACCTACAAATACTGTCCTATAATTACTGGTTGGCCTCATATAAATGCCCATCATGCAGTAGTTCAAATCACACCGAATTCTTGAAATTTGACTTTTTTTCTATCGAATGAAATCTGTGGGGTCAACTGGTCCAAAATTGGAGAAGTGGTAAAAAGAATCACATTACTAAATTAGGTGATAATAGTTAGGCTCTTCTTTTTTCGGAAGTTGAATACAAAGACAATTTTTTGAAAACCAGTGAGGCAGTGAATTTATTGAACTGAAAAGTTGATATTTTTTCAAAATTCATTAAAATCAATTTTTTGAAAACAATTGATGTTTTTGCTCTCCTGAAAAATTTAGTTTTCCGAGAAATAGGTAATACGTCGAGAGTGAACGGTAAAAGTGAATTTGGGAAAGGGAGAAATTTTTACCAAGTCTTCTTGAAGTTTTTCGATTTACCCAAATTTTTTCCATAATCATTTTTGCCCCATCGATGAAAAATACATTAAATTCACTCGCATCCTCATATCTTTCGGAAGCCAAAAGCTCGAAGTCGAATATAGTCTTTGTTTCTGGATTCGATTCTCCCTCTAAGCTCCTATACCCTGAAAATTTTAAAATCTAAAATACCGTGTGACGGTGTGACCGATATGACCTATTGTTTGCAATGTTTTCAAGAGTATGGAATCTGGATGTCGACTCTACGTACATTTGGATTCCACCCCTGATACTCTTAAAATTAATGATGTTAAAAAAAGAAGGAAAGTATCCCGGATGGAGTGAAAACTTTAGATTTAGAATGGCTGAAATAGGTAGGTAGTAGGTACTAGGTACACCTATCAATTAATCATATTCTTGGCAATATAAGAAATGTAATTGTGTAATTTTTTCAAGTGAGTTTTTAAACAATCGCGTACCTAGAGTTAAATTTATGTGACTTTTTTGGAACAACCCCCTTAAAGATCACTGAACGAAAAAACTTCAAAAAAATTAACAAAATTCGAGATCATTTTAGTAAAAAATTTGAACAAAATACTCATTGCGATAAGATACTTACATTAAGAACACAATCACACGATATTTTGTAACAGAAATTCAAAAAATTAGAAAATTAGTTACAATCTATAAATATCAGTGTTGGGAAATAATAGTAAGTATGCGATAAGGCAGGACTCATCGGCGACATTTTCGCTTGAAGTTTCTATAATTAATATTCCCAGGGTCTCTTCTTCAGTTGCGTAGTTTATTGCTTCATTGAAGGATTCCATGGGAGGGTATTCATTCGAAGGAGGGATTGTTAATATTTCTCCTACATGAGCCATTGGTTCGAAACGTTTTCTACTGGATGTTTTACGTAAAAGAAAACCTGGACATATTCTAGCAATGACGACAATTTAATGAGACAATTTCGTTTCTCAATCAAAGAATCCGATATTCATTCTTTTCAGCATACAGTTCAGCCTCAAACACCTCATCATTAATGATAACTCATCTCGATACGAGGCTTCGTTGAGAGGTCTAAAATCCTTAAAATATATTCAAATCACTCGGCATTTACTGTAATATTCATCAAACAATCGCTATACGTAGAAGTTGAAAAATTGATTAACCCTATCCTCCTCTCTTAGAATTCTTGTTTCAGAAATAAACATTTCGAACAATTCTGCAACCGTGGATCTCCTCGATCCTGAGAGAAGTCAATGCTCAAACGAAATATCTCCGTTGGGTCTTGAAACCGGGACTCGAATTCGAATTCTTTTAGATCTGGTCCATAACATAAAAAAATGAATTAATTATAATTGCAATGTAAATGAATGAGAAACTTTGTGTTTTTCTTACTCACTTATTCTCACATCGCATTCGAATAATAAAGTCTACTCAAGTCATTTACTTATTTCCAATGTACCATCTTTCACGTGATCTGATGAAATGGTAAAGAGATTAGTGCTGATTTGTGTAATAATGAAAACAGATTTGTATCATATCATAAATTTGGTAGTAAAATACTCACGAAAACTACTTGATTGGGTAAAAACAAACTATCAGTTGCTCGTACTCTGTTTCTGGCTATTCTGTCCGTAAAGGAGGAATTCATACCTATTCAATATATTTTTATTTTGAAAAATAAACTGTTTTCTGATACAATTTTTAGTAACGATAAAGCAAGTATAAGTTGAATTCGACAAAACTTAAACTTTTTTTGGAAAATTACCTATACAATTCTTTGTCTACGCACAACACAGAGCATGTTGGGACAGTGGAAAACGTATGATCTATCATCTTTTATCACAATAGCTGATCATTGGTCGTTCTGTTTGTTTATTTTTCGTTCAACGATTGATAGGGTGGGGGAATGAGGAGGAGAGGACAAGTGTAAATTGCAAAATAATGAAGAACGTAATAGCGATTTCGGGTTGAGATTTTGATGTATTTCAACTAAAAATATACATCAACTTAATCCATTCATATAATAATTATTTTATGACATGATTAATTAGTATTTCGCGATACCTTTGGGTATGATAAATATCAACATCCCTTCGTAGGAGCCCTCAACATTTCGTGTGTTTGATTCAAAAAGTGATAACGTTTCCGACCTAAGAAAGAAAAACAAAAAGCTTCGTTGCAGTTGTTGCGGATATTAATGGTGGGATAATCGCATTAGACGAAATTTATCAACAAAATGGAGGCAGCAGAGCTACTTCCAGAAGCAAAAAAAGAGGTAAACAGTACAAACAAATCCTAATTTTACACTCATCCTTTTATTAGTTAGTTCTTAACATCAGTCGACTCAATCATGCACGTAATTATCCTTTTTGTTGTTAGAAAAAGAAAAAACCTATCGAACGCGATATACTTGCCAGCGCTGTTATAGACATAGAAAGTGCCCTAAACGAGGTCACTTTTCCCGAAGTACCTAAAGATCCGCTAGAATATTCGGACTCTTTCGAAGGAGAAGCTGAACAAATGAACGCACTCACACAACCTCCTGCTGATTCTTCGGAGGACCTTCAAAGCTGCGAAGAAATCACAGAAACTGTACCAATCGACGAATGTATCGATGTATGTGCCAGCTTAAACGATAGCTTCAACAGTACAGATGAAAAACCAGACTTGTGTTCGCCATCAGCTCCATGCAGCGGTGTAGAATCATCTATTCTTAATTACGCTGACCAGAACGCTTATAATTATAGATCGGATAACATTTGTTATCCAGATTTAATTTCTCAAATTTCCTTGAACGTTAGTCAATATAAAAATAACTCCGAGAGGTTGACACCGTTTACAGAAACTGAGATGGCTGCTCATTATTACAATCAAGAGCTTCATAATTATGAAGCATTCGTTAATAATTTCATAGAAGTAGAGTTGAAGAGCGGTAGCGTGGTGAGGCAACCTTTGCACGAGTTATTAATACAATACTTAACGTGTCGAGATAACCTTTGTAAAAATGGAATAGAATTTGAAACTTTGATTAATGATTATAAAGAGTACCAAGAAAAAATATGGAATTCTCATACAGCTTCGTATACAGAACATGGAGAATGCCAGGTAATTCGATAATATTATCGAATTAGCATCATTTTGGGGATTTTAATAATGAGTTTTTTTTTCAGGATGGTAATGGTGTTTCTGCTACGCATCATTATAAAGTCTCACACTTCAACGAGTATATGTATGATAATTTTTCTCGAAATGTTAATCAACTCGAGATACTCAACACTGAACTTTATATCACCAATGTATTCAATGTGCAACTTTATCGCACCAAGGTATTAAATTTGAAGTTATCCTCATTCGTTCAAATTTACTAAATGTTGAATTCAATTTATTAATGTTTCAGATCCAACACTACGTACATTCGTTATGTTACCACTTCTCATTTCTGCCACCTCAAGCTCCTATAGAATTATACAACGAATCAGCTCCCAGAGGACCTCTCGGGTCCGATTTTAAATTGTTTATTAATGAAATAAGGAACGCCATTTCCGTCGTGTTCAGTTTCCAAAGACGTCCAATGAAGGATGAAGAGTTTATCTCAGAAACTCGCGAATGGATAGAGAAATTAATTTCAGTCTTGTTACGAGTATCGACAATCAATGATCATCTGTTTATAATTCATCATATTATGAGGTTATTTGAATTTTTATCTTCAATGGCGATTTAAACACATAAATTTCATAGTCGTATAATTTCAGGTGTCCTGCTGGTGTGAGTAAATGGGCATCTCGTTTTATTCAGCCTCCAATTCCTCATAATGGAAGATTATACAGTCAACAATACGTAGATCATTTAATAACCACGTTGGCTGTGATTTTATTACCAGTTACTGATCGGACTTTATTCTTGCAACAAGTAAATGAAGTACTAAAACGTGACAAATCAAGAAACAGCGTTAAATTGTATTTTTCCTTAGATGGAAGTTGGCCTCGAAGAGAATGGCATGTGGGTTATCGTAGACTCTGATGGAGAAGATTCTGATGAAAATTCTGCTCCCAAGACAACATTGAAAGAAAACGATCTAGTAGCTTTTCTGAATCAGATCCCTTTTGCCCATCTTTTCAGACAAGTCAGTAAATTTTTAGGTCAACTTGGATAATTAAAATGAATGGAAATTTTACTCCTTTATCTTTTCAGATTATTTTGATGGGTCGTCGTGAAAACGAAGATGTTTACGATGTAAATATAATAACAGATCACGATATCTTGAGAAGTATCGCTATTAGTACATTATTAGTAAATTTACTCGATAAAGGGATTGCTAATTATAGCTGCGTTCCTTACAAACAATTTTGTAAGAGGTTGAGTCTGCTGATAAAGCACACAGCGTGTTATATCACCGATCATTGGCAATTATTCAGGTAGGTAATTGAATTTATTAGCCAGTGTCACGATTTCATCACTTTTTAAAAATAATATTGCGATTTTAGGGAAGCGTATACTCAGCGAAGCATCGTAGACAGTGCAATGTTGAATCGATTACAAACCGAATATGATGAATTTTTATTCCGAGTGGTTAATAATTTATACACGACTAGAGATCGTATTGGATGGCAGTATTTGGCCACTTTACCCTTCAACATGATTACGTCGCATTCTCTGTGGAAAATGTATCAATATCTTTTGTACACGAAAAATGGTAAATCCCTCGAAATATTCATCAAAAATATAAATGGTAATGAATGATACAGACAGCTAAAATTTGTTCGTTTGCAGAAAATGATATTTTGATGAGCGAAGAATTCATGGAAAGTATGGGAGAATTGCCAGACAACGAGATATATTATTTTCTAACCACTATCACAAATATGGCTCTGGTCAGGCCGAAACAAGATTGGTTGTTTATTCAAACGATTACTTTGCAATTATTTCAGGTGAGAAGTATTTTCCTAGAAAAATCCATTTCCTGATTTCTTCTAATTGAATGATTATTGTCTTAATTCTCAGATCGGTTTCGTAAATGTATCAGTCAGAGATAAATGTATGAAATCTTCGCGTATTCTGATCGCTAATTTAACTAGTAAACATCCGGAGCTTATTTCAGATTTGGTTGTCTCTCTCAAAAAAGAATTTGTTTTAGTGGGAAAAGTGAGTTTCTCGAATAGAAGAAATTTTTTGTCTACCATGTCGATTATAATGATGAGATTTTTGTTCTAGTTTTCATTGTATTTATTCCGGGAATTACCAATTTCATGTTGGAAACCAAATCACATCGATAGCTTGGCGTTGAACGATTGGCTACTGAATTGCTCCCTCACAAGTAGTGAAAATAACTTAGCTCGGTATATCATATCGCAGCTTAATTGGTCCACAGATTTGAACGAAGTGTAAGTTAATTTTTCATCGAGTTGGATTTTCAGATACTTATCTATTTGAATGATTTATTTTACAGGGATTTATTCCTGCCTCGAGAATTCCATTGCCAAACAGCTATAATGATCGTGAAAACGTTATATTTGTATGCTGAGGAAGTGCCAGCTGCTGGTAGCACTGCCATTATTTCTCAAAGCGTTCGTCAAGTCTGTAGAATTGTCTATATTCGTACTTCTAATTGATTGGAATCATAATAACTGGTTTTTTTAGGTATCGTCGGTGGTACGAGGCCAAACACCGGAACAAATTCTAAATTCTTGGGCTTGGCAAATGTTATCAAAGTTGAAATTGCATTTGATGGATCAACCAGTTCGAATCGTCAGAGAGGCTCTCACTGATACTCGATTAGTTGCCCGAATTCCAGATATAAATTCCGATTCTGAAGTACGTTGTTATATTAACGATGGAAATATGAAGAAAATATTAATTCGTCGATGTTGCAGGACATGCGTATCATCTCCAATGGAATTGCCCGTAACCAATCTGTATCTTTTTACGTGTCGGTGTTGATGAGTAACTTAGGTCATGATTTACCTTTGATTTGCGAAAAATGCTGGGATTACTGTTGTATACTTTTATCAACGTACAAGTATACTCAAGTTTTACATATTTTACAACAAACGTTACCTTATTTCTTGGAATCGATTGATTCTCTTCTCAAATTAGACAGGTAAGATAGTTATACAAGAGAAAATTGTATTTTTGGGTGGTGATTATTTTCTAATTCCTGGTTCTGTGATTTTTTGCTTTTTAGATTCAAATCTGTAATCATTCAGCTTCTAAATGCCGACCAAACTTACATGAAGATGGCAAAAAATTTAATTATTTCTGATTTTCCAAGACCAATATTGTCTCAGTTCGCTGCGCTTGTTCAGTTTCACGTTGAAAATTATGCCAGGTAATTATTGATGGAGAAATTAGGTCTAATCTAAGAATGGAAAAATATATTTATTTTACGTGATTTTTTTCAGATATTGTTTACCAAATCCAAATCAAATGGTAGAATTATGGATGCGAATTTTGAGCTCAGTTTGGAGTGAAAATTGCCCTGCTGTGGCATACCTTATGGATAAAATTTTAAGCACCGCTTTGAACAACGAACATTTGAAATCCATGATATGTAATATTTTATCCACTTTAATCGAGGTAATTGAAATTCAAAAATTTGGTTTACTGTTGTTTTAAAGACAATAGTGAAATAGTCCAGTCAATAAATGAACATTCATCGAATTAAATTCGCCAAAAACAGACAGGCTCAGATTTAAAATTATATTATCCCCTGTAAAAAAGAACGAGCTTGTTGCATGTTTATTTAAAATTTTTATGGATTAATTCGATGAAAATCTAAGTCTAGCCTGAAACTTTGACGAATTTATTTCGATGATGTCCAATTTTGTTCGTTTATTGAAGGGACTAATATTAGATTCTGTTACACTTTAGCATTCGAATTTGGATTTATGGTTACAAGTCGGTAGTATAGTTATAAAATAATATTATAGATGAGTTAGTACTAAATATTGATGTTTTTCAGACCTTGACAGCGAATCGATACACAGTAAGTGGTGGATTATCGTCTCTGGTCAGTTGGATAGGATATGGCGGTGGTGGAGATGTTCATATGATACCAGAAAGCCTTCTGCCTAGGAGCTCAGCGACTATTACGCATTCACCTTATTTCGCCTATTTCGCCCTTCATCTTGAGGAAGATTTATTTGTAGGACAAACTTCGTTATGGACCGAGGTTTTAAAAAATTTGGCTGCGATGAGTGGAAAAGCGAATGTAGATGCTGCGTTAAAGGTGATTATTCGAGGCATAAGTTCATTTCCGGTTCTTTATCCCACGATGTTATTTTTTTGAATTGGTATTTTCTTTATTCCAGAAATCCTGTGCTACGAATAAATTCAACTCTGTCGGATCAAACTGCCTTCCAATTTATCGATGGGCTCAATACGGAATGGAAATTGGTCACGATCATCCTATTCTACCATTATTCTGGCAGCGGTTTTTCCGATTATATTTGCAAAGAGTTCCAGGAAACAGTTACAGCGGTTGTGTCGGTAGTAAATTTTTCGAAGGCACCGTGAATGGAGCTTATTTTAAACGAATTAAGAAGAAATTACAAGATTGCTGCGATCATTTTGCTACTAAACCATGGCCTGATCAGTTTGAAAAAGCGAAATACGATAATTTAAATCAGTGAGTGCTTCGTTGACCAAAATTTATTCAATTTGAATGAGATTGTTGACAAATTTGATTATTTATAGATTGTATAAGACTCTAATGTTGTGGTTGGAAGAACCCAGACTTCAAGAACCAGATGTATATTTGCCAGCTTTTTCGGCTGTTTTTAATACGCCTAAATTGGCGGAAATTTTACACGGCGAACTTGTACGTTCCTTGAAAATCAGTTATTTTTTAATATCTTCGAAGTTGGTTATTGTTTAATGAAAAATCCATTTTTCAGAATATTTGGCTCGATTATGTGGACTTTGATAAAATGCGAGACGAACAGAAAGAATTGATTGGTAAATGGACTAAAGCTTTGTTTCGTGATGTGCATCCGTCTTCTAATCGTGTATATTGTTTCCCGGAGGACTACAATTTGTTGAAACAAATTGTTGAAAGGTAATATTTGCTCATTTTCGTGTGGATCAACCTAAATAATTGATATATTTTTTGATTTTATTCAGATTACGATCGTACGATAAGAGAGTTCCTCCTCCGGATTTATTCCTGTTACGTTCCGCAGTACCTGAGATCCCTCGAGAGTCTTTGCTCAATAAAACTGTGATGTTGGATCATTTAGTGGAACATTTTCACTTTCTCGTTCAGTATACGAGGCAAGTTTAGAGCTGATTTTGACATTTAATTTTTGGATTCTTCATTTAATCAGATTTTTTTCGTAGGAGCTACGAAATAGAAAAAAATGACCAAAATGAAACCGCTCGTAAATTACTGGAAGCTTTTAAATACTTGTTTACGAACGTGGACGTGAATGTTGAACTGCAGGCCGCCTGTGATACCGTATCGCCTATTTATAAACGTAAAACTATCTCAACCATTACTTGTGCTGGTCCAGCTACTCTTCTTTTTCAAGTAACTATGTTTATTCTTAAAATGACTCCGTGTCAATCGTTTTTTGCTAAAATTTCGTTCTTTCTTCAGGTTCGCGAAAGCAGATTGAATAAAACTGCCAAACATACGATCGATCGATGTGATACAGATTTTCTACGATTATTGAAACATAACTTGAAAAATCCACCGTTTCAATTAACAATCGCTTGTATTGTTATTGAATTGGCAGCTGAGTAAGTTATATTTTAAGGAAATTGAAGAAAAAGAAAGACAAGTTATTGTTTTGCTTTGTTTTTTCGTGTAGATCTTTACAAAAAGAACGGGCTGAAGTAAGCGCCATCGGAGATATCACAATATTGAACTCGATTCAAGACGTAGGCGTTACTTTGTTTTATAAATTGACGTCTTTGTACGATACTCAAATCTGCGAGTATTTTCCTACGAAATTATTCTTTCGCAATATGATCGAAAAATTGGGTCAGGTATGGCGATGTTTATCTTTTTTTGGGTAAATTTTTGGTTCTCGAAGCAATGTTATGTTTTTTACTCCAAATCTGTTTATAGTCTTTCATCGATAAAGTTGAAACCGAATGTCCGAAGCTGTTATCGACTTTGATGAATAATCCCAAACTAGCAACTGTTCTAGTTCCTCACTTTACTCCTTCTGTCGTATCAGCTACAACGTTTGTTCATCTGTATCGTAAAGTGACCTCGAAAATTATGACCAAAAATTCAGATTTCATTTTGAATGTTTTAACCAAAGTAAGTATAGCTTTTTTGATAACTATTTGATGTAATCAAAAATCAAAATTTACCAAACGAATCGTATTTCAGTTCAGTGTGAAGGAATGGTTACGTAGAAAATCACCCAGACTTGCGGATCGTTCACAAATGGTGGAAATTCTATCTCAGGCTCTAAAAGACATTGGATCTCAACCTTTGGAATCGTTATTATGTATTCATAAGGTAAACCGAATTGATATGCAAAATCTGGCTTTAGGAATACAATCGTTCATTTGAAATTTTTCTATTTACAGATTTTAAGACGCGATCTCTGTGAAATTCTAGTCCACGAGTTTCCGGAACATTACGGTGAAATTTTACACGTCTTGTTGAAATATTCGGCTGAGGAAAAATTCTCTTCCGATGTATGGTACGACATATTGAACTCGTTGTTCATCTGCGCCTCCGGTAGTTCCAATTTATATATCGATAGTGACGTGGTACCTTTACGTCCAGGCCTTTCTTTGGCTCAGATTAGAGACGTAGCGCGAAAATATGCTTCGGAATTGCGTACTTTAACTTTTCAGGAGGTAATTAGATCAACCGAAGTGTAATTGTAATTACGAAAGAACTTCTCTATTGAAACGTAACGTGTTATTTTGAAATATCTTGATTTTTTCTATTTTTATAGCTGGTCGAGACAGCAAATGTATTGGGAAGTAATTTTTTGAAAGAACGTCAACAATATGGATTATACGGTTTATATCCAAAATACACCAAGTACATAGAACCAATAATTGCATTGCATAGTATGGTCGGACACGCAGCAATTACCAGCATTCTTCATGTGCAAAGAGGAGCTTTAGCTGACAGAAGTATGAACATGGTTTCATATTTTCCTTTATTTAATAAAACCCCCTCCCTTTCGCCTGGAAAATTCATTGGAGTCCATTGATTAATAGAATAATTGTTTGATAGTTTTTGAAAAAATACTACCAGTTTTGGTGAACCTGTTTTCTCCTTGGATTGTACCTTATTTCACTGGAAATTTGCAAGAGCCTTTGGCACCATGGATTCAGCAGCTGAGCGAGGATAGATCTGTGCTTTTACCTTGGGTACCTAGCGATATCGCTGTTGCCAACAAAATGATGGCAACGTTTACTGAATGTTTGAAATTCATGTCGGAAGCTTTGCCAGGTATGTGTTTGAGGATTGGGGTGATGGTTTTGCCCCCTTCCTAAAATTTAATTTGAGAAGGAGAAGAGTCCAGCACAAAAGTTTTGACTAGTCCTTGGAATAATCTGGTAAAAATTCCATCTCTCCGACTCTGACTTTACTAAAAATCTGACAACTTTTAAGAATAAGAATTGAATAGGTACGACGAATTCGAGGTAGCTAATTCCGAATCCGGTATCAATTTCTGGCACCGAACTTTTGTTCTCGATATATCGCTCATTTTTTTCTCAGAAAAACGAATGGAAAACGATCCTCTTTATTAACGACTTTTGGAGTGTTGCGATGGAGAAGTTTTCAACAAGAATATTTTCTATTTCAGCTTCGAACGTAATGCTGAGTCACATTTGTAAATGGTACATTTTGCAATTCGCTCATCAGTCGGTCAAAGAACACGTATTGACGGTCGTACAAAATAATCTAATCACCTTGAACTGGTCTCGATTCGTACCAACGGTTGAAGACTTGGAATGGATACTAAAAGTAAATTTGACATCAAATAATGAAAATTCAAGTCAGTATTAAAAATACGTAATTATGCATAAATCTTTTTTTAGGTCATCGATCAATATTTACCAGTTTGCCATTCATTTTTGGGATCTATTTTTATCGAAATACCATGGAATATAGTCATTCAAAACGAATCATCGCCTCAAATAACTGCCAGGATTCATATTATACTATTACATTTACTCATAAAATTAGCCAATGAACCGAATTTAAGACAGGTATGACCATAAGTATCTATATTCATGATAGATTAGTTGATCATGCATCTATCTTATATTTTTTCAAAAATCTGCAGAGTGGCAAAGTTAGCGTTCTGCTTATGGAAGCTCGCCATTATCATTGGCATTTGGTAGACGCTGCTAATTACGAACATGTCTTGGATTGGTTCGTTATGAGCTACGATTCTCGAGTTATCTTACTTCTGACTGATGAAGATTGGAATGGCATCGATATGGCAGCTTTTGAGTAAGTTTTCTCGTCACTAGTATCATAATAATGGTCATTTTGTCCATAATGATAATTTTTTTTACAGTTTATTACAAGTAGCTGCTGGATACGTAACCGATACCAATAATTTCCACCAAACTACGTTACGTAAGCGACAGATGTTCGTGAAAGCGTGTGTCAGAATGGCTCTGCAATTGGCCAACCGGTATAAGGCTGTTTTGGCGGTGCATCATTCGAATATGGAGTCAGCTTTGGTTCGGATGCTCGATAAAATGGAATCTGTTGTAAACCTAAGTAAGAATGGATTTGAATTTACCCATTTTCTTTAAAAACCTAACGAGTGATTATTTTTCAGCTGTGGTTGCTGAAAATCGAGCCTCAGAGTGCGCTACGCTTTTAATGGAATTATTGGTGTTGATTAATCAGCCCACTGGGAGCGTGTTACCAGAGCTTATGACTCAAGTATTACTAAACTGGTTGAATAATAGATCGGCTAGTAGCCCTGTGTTGCAAGGATTGTTGCGTATAATTGGTACTTCGGTTAATGATCATTTTCATCTCGGAGTCATTATGGAAGCTTGTCTGAATTCGTGGTTTAAGAATCTAGGTTAGTTGAGGAGTAGAAAATTTTCATTTTTTTGTGGTGATTAATGAATAATTTTTTGATCAGACGACACCGAAGCTTACGATTGGGAAAAAGTATTAAATATGATGCAACCAGTCGCACCGGGTCATACATCTTTCGAAGATTGCCTGGTCAGCAATAATCAAATCCTATCTTTATACGCTCTTACTCTGAAACAAATGAGAAACGATGGAAATATTCTAATCTACAGTAAACTAATACAATGGATTATATGTCTAAAACCTAGGTACAGTAATGAAAACCTATTTTGGAGATATCAACGATTAGGTATTATTATTAAATCAACTGGTGTCATTTTTACAGCACGGATAACGAAAGTAAACTGCCCCTACTGTGGTCGTTAGCTTTCAAAGAATGCTGTCAAAACATTCAAGAAATCATGCCATCTTTACTCAAGCTCTGTAATTACTTTCAACAAATAATTAATATGAAACCAGGCTGGGCTCTGTTCGGAGTCATCGGCATGAATAAACAAACTGTGCCCTCGTTAAGGTAAAAATACCCTCCTTTCCTCAACATGTACTTAATTCTCCAAATTCGGTTAACAACCATTATGAATTTTTTTCAAGGTGTAAAATTCTATGCAACGCCTTGAACGCATTCATATTAATGAAACTGAGCGCCGAGAATAGTAAAAGCTGCGTTGAAAAAGTTGAAGAAACTAGTCCAGAAACGTCAGACAAAGAAAGTGACAGGTAATTAGAAACTCATTAGCGTATGAAAAATAGTCTAGCTTATTACACCGTTTGTTTATTTTATAGGAGCCCAACTTTGGTCAGTGCTGAATGTATTAAAGCGATAGCGAATCTCGATTCTCTGGCAAATGACAAGCACTACTCTGAATATAGAATTACCATCGATTCTGCTGTCAGACTGATCAAATCTAAAGAAGTGACCTTAAGTCAAGGTGAACAGTTCATCTTGACATTGGCTAAGCAGCTTTACACCGAAGGATATATTCACGCTTTTCACTGCGATACGATTTTATAGTGATTTTTCAGCTCTCCCTGTGTATGGGACAATGGGTGTAATTTTGCTTAACTGCTGTGATACGTGTTCTTTTCTCATTTTAATTTCAGTTTCGCCAATTTTTTTCTCTTTTATTTATATAATATGTACCTATAGTAGGATAAGTTAGTGAATTATTAATGTTGAAGGAAAACAAGTCGGGAACTGAACCCACAAAAATGGAAAATTATTTGATCTGGGCTGATATGCACATTTTTCAATATACGATCAAAAATCAATCCTCCCCCCCCCCCCCCCGTTACATTTTTGACATCCTTCGATCATGCAACTTATATTATAATATAAGCTGCATAATTCATGCAAAATGAATGCGGAATTCCCAAAGTTGAAAAATATTGGCCATGTCTTCAGCCTTGTTTTCTAGTTCTCCTCAATTGAGGAGTTCTCAGGTGATGAAAATTATATTTTTTTCAAAATCAGCGATGTAACCTTTAAGTGATTTTTGAGGAGTTGGATTCGTTGAATTTGAAAAATAGTTTAGATAAAAAAGAAAGCTCGTTTCATGAGCTTTTTAAAGTCTTAAAAATGAGAAAGTAGGGATTGAACACTCGGATAATTTTATCAAATCGCAAAAAGAAAATAATATAATATCATTGATGTTGTAAATTATTTCCTTTCATACATTTTGCCCAAATCAGGGATTCCTAAAGTGGCATTTTTCAAGAAATTAAAAATATACACTTTTCCCATTTTTTTCTTCTCAGAACGCTTTGACCCATTTTTCAAAATTTGTAACCGATATTTTTCCAAAATTTAGCAACAAATTATTTCACAATGGGTGGTATATTTTAAGAATTTATTCACAAATTACTGTAGTAATTTTATAGGAACTTCAGCGACGAACCCGAAAAAATTGTTTCGAAGGCCCTATAGTATCAACAAGTGCCCTCAAAACAACGCCAGGCCATAGCATCCTCTCAAGTGTCCCAAAAAAGACTCGCAACCTCTCAACCAAAAAAAAAAAAATGAAATTTTGAAGTAAAAGTCGTTTGTTGTTTTCTTTTCAACTGTTATAAGAAATTTTAACAAGAAATATGTATTAAAAAATAATTTATCATGCCTTTTAGCGTCCCAGAAATTACTTTCTATAAAAAAAATGAAATTTTAAAGAAAAAATTTCAAAAAATCAGGAAAAATTAAAACTGATTATCTGCATAACGTTGGTTTCGCGAAACCACGTCATAATTTTGAATTACTAAAAAAAAACGTCATTCCTTACTTTTATGTGAAAAAATCTGTCTGTAAGCTGAAACTTATTTGAAATTTGAAACATACAAAACTTATCTAATAAAATAGGAGTTTTATAATAAAAAGTAACTGTAGTTCTGATTTTGAATAGTTTTGAAAAATTTCCATGTTATCAAGTAAGAATAAAGCACTTTGGAAGCTAAGGGTGGAAATTTCTCCAAAACGTCTGTGCAGAAGTTATAAAATTTCATCATTTTTTAAACATTTTTGCTATGAAGAGAGGGTATAGATCTAGACTTCCCTCGACCCATATTATACGTCTTTGCTTTGTTTAAAATTAAACCTTTCTCAAGTTAAACAAACCCAATGCCTCAAAATTACTTTGAATTGATCTCGGTGATTTTGGAAAACCCATAGTTTCCACTACGTCGATAATCTCTTTAAATCGAAAGGAGTCCGTGAAAATGTGAACTCCTCCTCTCAAACCGAGCACTCTACTTTAATTTCATAAAAACGAAATATTTATTCATCAAAAAAGAAACTGAACACAGAGTCAACATTTTTCAACTTTGAAGCCCTCTTCAGTTGATTTTGTAAACTTCAAAAATATAATGCCATTTTGGAATCCGGGAATCGAGAAAAGTTTCATTTTTAATTGTTTGATTCTGAAAATTTTGTGTATAGGCCTGGATCAATCATTCACGTATTTGAAATGATAAAAAAGTTTGTTCCTGTACTAAAAGTGAAACTGTGGTCGTACAAATAGAAAGAATACCTATTTCACGACGCCTTGAACTAAAAGCTTTAATTTTGTTACAATTTTTATACATGTACCTACCTATATCATGTTCACCAATTAATTTTTATGCAGTTCTCTGTTTACTAATTTGAATTATTTGAATGAACCTCGTGTTTTAGTCATTTTATTTTAGTGAGTTATATACTTATTTATTTGTAATATTTTCGAGAACATTGTACTTACCTATACTGTCGAATAAATATTTTCTTCAAATTTTAAATTATGTTTCATTTTGAGTTGCCAAACCATTGTTATTTTAATTTTTTTTTTGCTGTTTCAAATACTTAGATATGAAGAACTGATGAAATTCCAATACCTAGGTACATTCATTGAGTGAAATATTACCCTTAAAAAATTCGAAAAGTCTGTTCAAAAATGGAGCAAAAGAGATCAAAAGCAAAAAATAATTCAATTTTTAATTCTTCACATTTTCTGTTTTTTAGGCTATGTTTTTTTTTCATTAGCCTATAAAATCTGGTACTTGTGAAACTGGAATCGTTGAGGGAATCATTTTTTTTTTTAGATTGGTAACTCGTGAAACAATTTTTTTTCCTAATCGTGTCCAATTTCAAGGAGTCCAATAATTCCTTTGAAATCATCAAATCAAATTTATTCGAAATAACGAAATTATTAAACCTATTTAAAAGAGAAAGTGCCATTCTCTATTCCAATTCCAACGATCAAAATTCTCCATACAAGCACCATATTATTAAACTTCATTATACCTAGTTTCAAATTTTCAAAATTTATACTCTGCCCTGTAATTTTTCAATTTTATTCTCAATTTGAAAATTCAAATTTTTGAAAAAAAATAAATTTGATCGTTTTTTGCACACAGACGCCAATTTGGTTTTTTTCAAATTAAAGAAAAAACCACTTCTGAAAACTTTCGATACTTCAAAACTCGAGTAATCGATTTCCACCGTGAACTTTGGTGGAAATCTACATTGGTTCTCAAACTCTCTATCGATATTCGCGACTATCGATACGACTCGTCGATATAAACTGACCACTGTTATTATCCCCTCTTCGAAAAATCTTGACAATAGTCGATTGGATCTTGGATGGAACAAGCGCACAGGCATCGATGTTGAATTACCGATTAGGGGGATATGGAAATTAGGAAGAAGCTTCCATTTCACTAACAAAGAGATTAATTTTGTACCTTTTAAAAATTCGGTTTTTCTATTTCGATTAATAATTTTTAAACGTTTTCAAGTTGTGTTTGTTTCAAATAGTAATTATGAGCATAATTTATTATACATGAGACGCGAATCGTAACGAAGTATTAACTTTAACGGAGGTAATTTTGCCGTCAAAATGGACGTTTAATTATGGTGTATTTCTTTTGTTTTTACGCGGATTTATTTACGTGCAGAGTGTTACGATATAATATTGGTATCGAAGAGGGATTTTGAAAAGTATAATGGAATGTATTTCGATGATATTTAGTTCTCAAATGCAGCCAGGTTTATAAACGAACGCGAGAAAGTTTGACGTATTCGATTAGTTATTTTTCGAGCATAACGTACGAGTGTAATTTTCTATCGAATGAGGAGCTTTATTCGTACGCTGAGATAAAATTACGAAAAGGTGAATTCGTTTAATGTGCTAGCATACGTCTAATTAATCTTTACGAACTCGGCGTGGAGAAGGCTTTTATTACTCATTAGCTCGGTACTTGTGGCTTAGAAACAGGTTAATGTAAGATCAAAACGCTTAGTATGCTTTTTAGTTATCGGTGATATTGTGTTTTAGCTGCAAAGCCTTCAAGATATTCTGCCAGGTAGAACTTTCAAGCAAAATGGTATCGACCCGTTTGCAAACCAACAGTAGCAGTTCCAACAGCGGGGACGGTTCTTTACCATCTTACACCGATGCAAACGCTATCGCGCCGAAATATGCTAAATTTCTGGTACCTTCGGTGGTATCAACGCGGCTACAAAGTAATATTTCCAATGGAGAATTGTCGCCGTTGAGTATCGACGTAGGCTCAGGCAAAGCATCGACAGTGGGTTGTGTTACGAGATCAAATACGGTAGTTCATAGCCAAGTCATCTGTCATTCCAAAGATAATCAGTCGAGAGCCAATCTGAATTTATTAGATCTGCCAACGGAGATAATACAAAAAATCGTGTCTTATCTTGGATTCAAAACTGTGTCCAATCTAAGAATTGTGAGAATTTTCAACGTGCTTATTGTAGCTTTTGGGCGCGCCGTATTAATACGTTGTTTTGTTTTAGGTGAATAAAGAAATGGATCAGATATGCGGGTCATTGTTGAATTCCACTTTTAACAAATTACAAAATTCCATGCTGACGAGGTTTCAAAGTATTAAAGCGCAAATGCCACGACGTGAGTCTGCTCGTAGACAGCATCCATTAGCTTGCGAATTCGATATCGTCGAAACAATCTATATGCGTTTAAATTTGCTGCATTGCACTTTTGGCAAACATATAGAAAAAAAATTGATGTATTTCTTTCCGGGAGAAGTAAGTAACGGTTGTTTATTGCCAGTTGTACGATTAAATTGACTAATTGATGATTGTGTTAGGTTTTAGACGAAGTTTATCGTATTTTGTTCTACATCAAAGTAACTCCTAAGTTACCTAGGCCGTACAGAGTAACTGACGAGTTATTTGATTTAACAACCATGGCTATGGAGTATTTCAAAGAAAAACTAGAACCTCATTTACCAGAGGTTACGTATTGCGTAAACGAGATAACTAATAATTATTCTCCTAGTAAGTGTTCGTTTCAGTTATTTATGTCGATAGATACGAACTATATTGATTGTTTCTTCGATACAGATACTTCTGGAGTGAACAGAACTTGCACTGCGAGGTTCGACGACAGTTCTTTATCTATGGAATTCACGTCAATTACAGAAGACGAAGCGACTGCTTCGCGATCCCAATCGCAGATGGTTTTGCGGAAACGTATTCGCAAAATCAAACAAGGAATGAAATTGTAAGTTGTAATTCGCAGTGAAATCTTCGGAATGAGTCAGATTAACCATCAGAGTTTGATTTCGCCTTCAAGGTACAACTCGCAGTTGACTACGATGAAACGAGAGTTGAAAAATTATAAAACCAAAATGGCCGACCAACAGAAAACTATCCTCGCCTATGCTACTCGTTTGGACGAAAATGATAAAAAGAACGAAGAAATGTCGAGGAAATATAGTACTTTATTACAGGTACGTGTATTACCTGTCTGTTTCAAATGTAGGTATCAAATTTGGGCTAATTTAACGTTTGGATTTAGGAATTGAATAAGTGTAAAACGGAGTTGCAATATTGGCGTTCAAAATCTCCTTTAAATCCGATTTGTGGAGCTTGCGGTACCCCTGTTGCTACTCTTCCGATTGAAGATATGGAAGCATTGTCGAATCAGGTGCGTTACCAACACCAAATCGTATATTTGAGGTACTCCAAAGTATAAACAAAACGCTAACGAAAGTACTTATTTCAGGGAGTTATCATACCTATGGTTGTCGTTCAACCTATTGACGTAGCGGCTGCTTCAGAAGAAGCCACTGAAAAAAACGAGCTCGTTGACGCGGACGCTAAAGAAGCCCAATCCGAACTATCGTCAACAAAATCGGACGAACCGTCGAGTTCTAAAATCGCCGACGATGCGCAAATAATTAGCGAAGAGCAGGCGAAAAGTGAAGACAGTCTAAAAGGACGTTCGAAACTGACTAAAAGGAAACCAGTTTCAGCGGATACGCCTCAAACCTTCAAACGACCGAGAGGTGTTTTAAAATTACGCAATAAAACGATCAGAATAATGAAATGATTTCTGGCGAAGTTGAATAGAAAAAACATCGACTTTTGAATTTGTCGTTTTTTAAATAATTTTTTATGTGAATTTTAATTAGTAATTTTTTTATATGATGAAATGAACATTTCTGAAGAATGATTTTTTTTACATATAATACAATACACCTGTACAAATATAACCATATCTTTTTTTTCTCTTAATTACGTAATATAGTTTATTATTAGGATATATTATCTATTATTTTGAAAAAAAAACTGATAATTTCTTTATATTGTAATTTTATTTATTAATTATTCGATAGGTAATTTATTTTATGAACCCAGCGATGTGCTTTTAAAAAAGTATTTTCAGGGAAAAGTAATGTAGATGGGCGGATATTTTTTCTTATTCAGTTATAAAATCTGATTTCACGATGTATTTCTTTTTAAGGTACAAATATTCGTAATTTTCACAATTATTCGTGTTTATAGTGTTAGCATTTCTCCATGTGCAATATTTTAATGTTTTCGATAAAACGGAATTTTCACTTCACTTTGAAATATTGTAATCCGCCGATAAGTCGTTTGCATAGTGAATAGATATTCAAAAATCATAATTTTTTTCTTTTAAATCACAATAGATTTTTAAAACGTTTTAATTATCATTTCGATGTAAAAACAATAGTTATGTGTTGTTTTCAAAGATTTTTAAACTGAATAAAGTTTTTATTACATTTTTTTGTTTTTATTTTTTCAAGTCCAGTTGAACTAGGAGGTTAAGAGTTGAAAGTCCGAAGCAGGGCTGGTGAACGAAACGATTGTTTTGTTCCGTTCTGTTCTTTTGTTCAAGAAAAAATCAAATTTTTATCGTTCCGTTCTGATTTTGTTCAGTTCAATTTTTCTGTTTTGTTCTGTTCCGTTCCATTCTGTTCCGTTCCGTTCAGTTCCGTTTCGTTCCGTTCTATTCAGTTCAGTTAGAAATAATGAAAAACATCGCCGATTATCGAAGGAATATCAAAAATGTCGAGAAAAACGTAAAAATTTGAAATATTTAGAACTTGTAAATGAACAGGGTAACTGAAAATCACAACTCAAAATTTAAAATGAAACAGTTATAAATTTATATTATTAAGCTGAAATTTCTCGTAATTGTAATTATACTCATCGATAATCTCTGTTCATTTAAGATGAACCTCATTTCTGAAAACAAAACTTCCACCGAGATGACCAACCGAGCCTTCAGTGCAAACTGTTGGTCAAGTCATGTTGTGTTCTGTTTCGTTCTTTCGTTCCGTTCTGTTCTGTTCCATTTTCTTTTCGTTTCGTTTAATGTTCTGTTCCGGTTTATTTGTGCAAAAAATCATTTTGTTCTGTTCTGGTTATCGTTCATGATGAACAAAAATTTTAGCGTTTTGAATCGTTCATTTTGTTCTGTTCTGTTCAGTTCAACCAGCCCTGGTCCGAAGCGCTAAGTTTAAAAAGGATGGATTTAGATTTAATAATTCTGTTCTTACGTTTCTTTCTATCAGACACAAAAAAAAATACTAGATCCTTTGAAAATTAATACCTACGACGTGAGATCATCACCGCATGTTCCCATGAAATTGATGAATAAATCTACGTTTGATGGAATAAAAACTCTATTCGATTCACTGAACACAGTATAATCAAAATGCGATATTATTTACTTTAAACACACGTACAAAAGTTGATAAAATATATACAAAATACTGTACAATTGAAAAGATACAAATCTTATTACATAAAACACATGATCAGTTGAAATATGAACCTCGATTCATCCTTGAAGTTGAACATCGTCAACTCTATCATCTCTAATTAATTCTGCAATCGCATTATTAGTCGCTTCCTGCAACATTTCCAATTTCCTTTCAATTCCACGCTTCAAATCCCAGTCGATTTTTCGAGGAGCCAGCTGGTTCAAATCCTGCGTTTAAAAGCAAAGTGTTATTCGTTTTCTGGGCAAAACTACACATATGAATAAAAACCTACCAGCTCTTCGTCTAAAATAGAATCTTTAGCAGGCCTTTCTTCAGTTCTCTGCGGTTCTACCGGGTCATTTTGCGGTTCATCGTTTGACTCGTGACTACAGAAGGAAAAACACATGGGTATTGCAGGGTTTACAAGATGAGAAAGAATTGCTAATAGATATACCTGGGAGATTGAGAATCCGGATTTTTGTTTTCTTCGTCCTCTGATTTTCCTTCTACTTTTTTCCTTAGTTTAAGAATACGTTCACGTCTTTTTAAAGCTTGAGCTTCGGCGTATCCGATGTTATCGTTGGCGGTAGACATCATGGGAGAAACGGTAGCTTATATTGAATAATTAATTACATTTACAAAAAATTCGCGCGAGAAAATCTGAAATGCCGCCGATTTCCGCTGCAAAACCGAAAAGAAAACAAACGATTGAGCTCGTGACTGATAAGCGCCCCTACTTTCTGTATAGGTAGGCAACGTTTGAACTATTTGAACGTCATCATTACCGTAAAGAAAATTCAATTTTCTTCTAATAAAGTTAGAAATATCGGTTTCGAAGTGTTTGCTAGTGAATTATATTTAGTTTTGCAGATATTAAAATTTGTTTTAAAGCTCTGGTTTCCTTAATAAAAAATCATTCCAGTTTAACGTACGTCGTATTACGTCATTTCTCTTTTGACCAATGACATTGACATTAGAATTCCTCTTTTTTTTTTTCGTCACTTGATTTGCTCCAAACCCAGAATTAATATTTTTAATAAAATTATTGCAAAACTTTGTCAATTAAAAATTTTACAAAGAAAAAAATCAAAACAAGAAATATGTATTGAGTACAACGGATCGTTTAAAATAATAATTATAGAAAAACATCCAGTGAAAAAATATTCAAATACAAACAGATAAAAATGGTCGTAAAAATTGAAAAATTTAGCGATTCCCAAACGTAAAAGAACGAGATAATACTTGCGAATTAATAAAATTGAAATGATGTTGCCATATCATTCTTTGCATATTTTCATCGACATTCGGTCCCATAGGACGTAGAAATGGCAGATCATTTTGCCTCGATAAAGTAAACACGTGCTGACAACTAGGACATGTCACAGATTCGGAACTAGCAGGCATTTTAGGTGTATTATTCGAAGTTTTGCACATTGTATTCACCCCAGTAGCTCGCGAAAATCTCAGTTGATTAGAATACTGGTAACTTTCATCATCAAGATCCATTTCCAGATCCACTAGATCATTACGAGTAGATTTGAATACGGTGTAAGGAGTATCGGAATGAAACCCCGGAGGATCATCGGTGAAATTTTTCACAGGAGGGGTGAAATTTTCTCGATGTTCATTGTGTTTTGGCAAATACTGCTTGCATAAGTAATCGGTACGACTAACCATCCAATTTGATGTTTCACGTTCAATACTATTGACCGTATCTAAGCTCTGGGGTCGTTTAAATTTCATCTGCGGATTAATTCGTCTCAACGAACTAGGCTCATTTAGATGATCTAAATTATCAGACCTAATTGAACTCGCAGGTATACTCTTTTGTTCGTTTTCTGCCAACATGACGCGAATTTTTTCTAAAATGTTTTTCACTGAGTCCAGAACGTCGGCGGAGACAAGTTTATGGATAAGAGTTTCGTTGCATTTCACTAGTTCTAAAAATTGCGCCATACTGCAAGGTAATTTCTGCTCGTCTAAAAACTCGTGTCTCTTTTTGATAAAATTCATGTACTTGATTAAACACGTGTTGTCGATAGGTTGAATGAAAACGTCATCATCTTCGTCTTTGGTAACATCGGGTATATCGATAAAAATAGGTTTGAAGAAATTGGCGTAATTGACAGCGTAGAAATCATACTCGGGGTGTTTGAATAAATTTCTCAAGTTTGTCTCATCGATGGAAATATCATCTCGATGAACTTCTTCTCTAATCGCTTCGACATAATGTTCAATTATGCTTTCCATTTCCTTATCGATAGGAACGGTTTCTGAGGTTATTCCTTCAGTTAAATCGTTGTCTTCATCAAGAGAATTCGATCTTAAAGTCGCTGGTAGATATTCGTCTTTTTTAGATTTCCTTTTCTTTTTTGTTTTCTTTGATTTTTTCTTAGCACTGGTTTTTGCTTGACTTTCGTTATTTTTTCTGAACTGATATTCGTGTCCATTTGGTAATGCGGTTGAATCCGGTTTGCAGTGAACTTTTTGTAATTGAGATTCGTCGATGTCTCTATGGATTTCGTTTGGTAAAATGAACAAGTCAATAGGGTCTGTCGATACGGAGCTTACTAATTTATAAAATTGCTCCATTTCTTTTCCTTCGTGGAGTATAGTTATTACAGCGCCTAAAAACAGAAATAAAATCGGTTTTAAGATCAGTTTCGAATTTCATTATTCACCCATAAGATCACAAATTCTAATATATATTATGGCTGATGATTCAAAAAAAAATAGCGGATGAAATATCATTTAAGAAATACCTTCACTTCCATAACGACCAGCTCTCCCCATACGATGAATATACACATCGGGTGGACTCGGAATACCCATATTGATAACTAAATTCACATTATGAACATCTATACCGCGAGATGCTAAATCGGTGGTGACTAAAATATTGCATTGATTTAGCTTTAGTTTATTTAAAGTTGAAATTCTCGTTGATTGATTTTGTTCACTTGATACCCACAACGCAGGAAAATTATTACTGACTAGCATATTACACAGGCCTTTAGCGCTAGAAAACAAATGAATTTGAGTTAAGAAATTGAAGAATTTTCATGCTTCCACATTCGTTCAAAAAGTGTACTCACATGGTTACATAATTCACGAACACGAAACACTGATCGTACTTGAAATCTCGTAATATTGCTATCAATTTGTTTCTTTTTCTGATCGCATCTAATGATGTAAAATCACAAAACACAGGAGCGATGAATTGTTTTATACCGATTAGAACGTTCGACGTGATTTGATCTTTGGTTTTGTCATCCGCCGATTCGTTGACAGTTATATATTTGATAGTCGACGATATAGGATTTAAAAGCTGTTTTATAGTATCAGAAAACGTAGCTGTACACACAATGGTTTGTTTCTCTGATGGAAGATACGAAGCTAATTCTCTGAAATTAAAATAACTTGAATTATCTTCGATTTTCTACTTAGTAATTTGAAATAAGAGAATGATGGGTATTACCTGATGGCGAATTCTTTATTGGAAAGTAAAGCATCTACCTCATCCAAAACTAACATTTGTACGCAATCGACTTTCAATTCGCCCATTACTATCAGGTGTTTTATTCTGCCGGGTGCACCGATGGCTACTTGACATTCTTTACATTTTAATACGTCGAGATCCAACGGAGTTCCACCGATAAAATATTCTACTTTCAAACCTACACAAAACTTACAATCAATATTGCTGTAATTCAATTGAAATTTTATTTCAAATTACCTGGAATGTAATATCCAACGTTTTTGAACACATCATAGATTTGTTTTGCAATTTCACGAGTTGGAGATAGAATTAAACACTGCAAATTCTTCTGCTTCCTTTCTAGTACGTTATTCAGAACAGTCAAGCAGTAAACTAGCGTCTTTCCGGTACCGGATTTAGCATGAGCAATTATTGCTTAAAAAATGAAAGTATGATGATTAATGAATTAAACATATAAACTGTACGACGATAAGACGTGACACTTACATTCTCCTGTGAGAGCTATAGGTAGAGCGTTCTTCTGTATGGGAGATAAATATACATAACCACATTTTGTTAATCCTTTTTGAATTTCTTCTTTCAAAAGTAAAGACGAAAATGTGACTTTATCACCGAACAAAACATCGCTGGTACGATGTTTCTCTTCAAGATCATGACATACAGGCAGACTATCGTGTATGTCGAACATTATTTCATCACAAAAAAAATTTGAATGACTGATGAATCTTTTAAATAATTGTTACAAAAATAATATTGAAAATTTTACCGGCAATATCGCATTCCAAAATTTTACAAAACATTCTTTATCAAAACAAGGGACATGGCAAAATTATGGCGGCGCTCTCTCTATGCGCAGTTATCATTCTGGAGGTAAAAGTCTAACAGTTCTGATTGGTCATAATCAGAACTGTCACATGAGTTGACCAATCAAATTAGGAGAATTTTGCCTCCAAAACGATAACAGCATGTAAACAGAGCTGCCGCCATGGCCATGATGCACTTATCTCGAAAATATCGAAAGTTCGAAACATGTGTGTAGAGTTATGTTATGTTTTATGTTAAATTAACCGAAAATGAAAAATAGTTTTACGAAGCGATATTTTTTCATTATTTTAATTTGATTATTGAGAGATTGTGTGATTTGTGTGAAATGTGTTAAACGACTGGGTCCAATGTTTCGTGAGTATTGTTTCCATATTAGTTTGAACTTAGAAACGACATTTTTATCTCGATTAAAAAGTTCGCTTTGGATGAGGGATGCGGTCTCTTCAATTTCAAACTGTTTCGACGTTATTTCTGACTCGAGGCTGTATTTTATCACATTGGAGTTGGAGAACACACTGTTGATTAAATATGACACCGAGCCAGTGTGATTTAATTTAATCGTGTTTTTTTTATGCTTGCCAGGTTTGCCATATAAGTTCTCGGCCGATAGCGGTATGTCCGATAATTCTTCGTAAGTGTTTCCTCGAACTGCAACGCGTGGTGTTTGAACAGAACGTAATCGTTTTTCGATAATGATTCTAGGAAAGAAGAAAAGGCTTCCGAAGACAGTGAAACGACGCGATTCAAAACGTCCAAGAAAAGGACTCGTCTAACCTCAGCTAGTAAGTAAGTTATGATATAACCCCATCTTACTTTTACCAATGCATTTATCGTGGACTTAAATACAAACCTGAAAATCACGTAGAATTTGACTAATCCCAACTTATCCGCTTTGCTAGTGTTGGTAATCAAGTAATGGCTGGCAGTGTGGGTTAATAGTTCCTTTTTTTCGAATCGTTACTAAATTCACAGTTGATGAAAAATATCAGTTTAACCAATCGAACCTAACCAAAAATTAATCTGGATTTGTTTTTTCAGAAAAAGAAAAGCTAATAGTACCAACTCGAATAATCCAAAGGTACCTGAGGTTAGCAAAATTACGCAGAAGAAATCCAAATTATCTGTCGAGAAATCAAAGGTAGTCGCCTTTTTTTTGTTTCTTTATTGTAATCTATCGTGATTTGAGTGAATGGAGTGCAGTTAGTAATTATAGGTTTCGTCGAAGTGGAATATTGGAAATGATCTTTTAAGTACCTATAATGTGAAATGATATTTTCAGAAACGTGCCTATACTGTTGGAAAGATTTTTTTTGCAAAACGTAAAAAATAATTGAGATTTCAGAATTTGGATAATTTGTATTCATTTTTCATTGCTTTTGTAATATAAGTGAGAAAAATTTGCCTCCTGGAAAAAATATGTTAGAAGAAAGAATTTTTGAAAATTTAAAACATGAGTTTTTTGATGAAAATTTACTGTTTGAAAATTCCTCTCACGACGCTTGAAATTCCAAATTCTTATTGATTTGTTTCATTTTACGATTAAGTCTTTCATTGAGAATTACTTTTTCGAAGATATTAATTCTTAATAAATGAATGGACGAGATGGGAGGGGAGAAAATACGTAAACTTGTATAAAAACGTTGAAATTAAAAGTGATGAAATTATTGATTGAAAATTTTGAAATGGAATTTTTTAGGGGTTTTTCGCCGGTTTGAATTAATGGGGTTAATTTTTTTCAAAAATTATTACAAAAAGTCTGGTTAGATTACTCTTTTTCTTTTTTTTGGTTGGTATTTTTGTTTCAAAATAGTAAGCATTTCAAGGATTCTCAATTGAAAATTGTAACTCATAATTTCAACATTGAAAATCCAGGTGGCCATTTTTTGATGATTAGGAAACAACGATTCACTTTAATTCGCGAAACTGATTTCTCTCTCATTAAACACAATTCGGTATTAATTGAACTATGTAATACAGCTTTTATTTTGGAATTCATTGAGAAATATGTTTCCTGGTTTTTTGCAAAAAAACGGTCGCTCGAGACAAATAAACATTACATTTGGTCCAAAACGCTTGTTCAGTTTCACTAACCAACGATTTCTTTTCATTTCAGACTGCCAAAAATGAACCCTCTGCGAAGGAAAATGAAAAGAAACCTTCAAGTAAGCGAATCGATATTTATTCACATTAATAGAATTGACGAGGCTTCGATCACATACGAACACATCAGGCGGCCATTCTTAATACGTTCATGTCAATTACAGGTCAAATTGCCTTCGAAGGTGATCATACTAGCAAAGAGTCGTCATCCAGTAGGACGACGAGAGCTAATAAGAAGCAATCTTCATCCGACGAATTAGTCGTCAAGAAACGAGATCGATTTCAAGCTGTTGAAAGTAGCGCCGCGTCTGATTCAAATACGCGATACTCCGGCGTTGAACCGAAGTACAAATGAGAAAAAAATTACGACATGTATTATCGCATCACTGTAGAAGACCTCGTTGCGTTTTATTAACTATATGTTGCTCGTGTGTTTCATTACAGTAGAATCGATTCGCGTAACACAAAAGCCATGAAGAAATTAGCCAATAATCGATTAGTTAGTTCGAAAAAACAGCTGAAAGCTAAAACCGAAGCAATGAGACCGAAAATAGATATAGACAAAAAACGTAAGCGGTAATTTTTTTCATTCGAATTTAATAATCGATTATACATTGGTATGTGTTTGGTTTGACCATTGGTTCTAGGCTCGTCCAGTAAACATCGCTCTACAGAATTAGTTGGAGAATACCGTTTACGTAGTCGTACTAGATGTAGTAATAGCAACTCCAGTACGAAGAATACGTCAAACGCTGATACTGTGGCGTCATTATGTGATACGCAAAATTCCGCCGAATCCGATAACAAAGCTGTACCACGAGAAAAAGCCGAATTTGAATCCGCCGAAACATTGGGTAAGAATAAAACTGGCCCCAGATTTTATACTCCGTGCTTTTATTCAGTCTATGGACTTCATGTGTTTTCTTTCTCCCTCAGGGGCGATTATTTTTTCAGGTAGACCCGAGGCGAAAAAAAAAATTATTAGCAGAAACGAATTGATGTCGGAATCGTCCCAGCCACCTTCATTTTTTTCGAAACGACCTAGTACGCGCCTAAAAACAACGGGTTCGGCCGCAAGTTCTTTGAATAACGCTGCTGCTACCATCGCCGCTACAAATGCCGTCGCCTCCACTACTTCTTCGATGTCGACAGCCGCTAACGCTACTCTCAGTAATGTTTCCTCTGCCGTTATAAATGAGGAAAGTGAGTATTTTGATCAAGGCATCCCTTCGAATGTCAAATTATAGCTGGAATTATTTTTAGAATCATTTGAAATGATCGAATATTTATCTTGAATAATATTTTTGGCTTATTGCGACATTTTTAACAAAACTTAAACGATTCTTACCATTTTTTAATTTTTTTTTGATCTGATCGATTTTCATCAGATTTTGAACAATTTCATCATCTATTTCTTGATGTACAAAAAATTTTCTCTAAGTTGAGAAAAAAAAATGAAATTGAAATCCATCGAAATTTATATATATGGTGCCCAAATCGGGCACCACAACGTTCTTACGTTAAAAACCATTGTATATAGATATGGCCACACCCCTCTGAGTCCCCTGACACGTTTTTAGGGTGGGCACCACAATGACTCTCCTTATGTACCTATAGTCAAATTTTTATATACACAAGAGCTTATGGTATATAGTCCTTGTGGTGCCCAGTCTGGATGCACTAGTATACTATGTTTATATAATAGTGCTGTATATAAGGTGGGCACCACTATGACTTTTAAAAACCTGGGCACCACAAGGTATTGCATATGTGTATATATATATTTTCAATTTTATAGGTACCGAAGCTCAGTCCGAATCTCAATCATCCGATGACCAAATAAATGTAAGTAAATCATTAAGCTATTGAGTAATTCATGTGCGTCATTCAGTGATGTGATTAGCCACGATTCAAATATCGAATGTAAAGGCGATTTTTTAAAACGACGGTTCTGGAATGAGCACAAGTTTCTGTCGCTATAAGATATCTCACATTTTTCAATCTGTCATTCTAATTTTTCCCGCTTCTGTTTGTAGAATTCACTGGAAATGCCGAGAACTGATTTAATTGCATCAAATTTTGCTATTCTATCCCAATTCAACACGTATGTGGATAAAACAGCGGCGATAGAAGCAATACTCAAGAGAGGCTCGTGTCTTGTTACCGCGCCCCGTGGCTTCGGTAAAAGTAGTCTTCTCAGTATGATTGACTACTTTTTTTCTCTCGAAATGAATAATGGAATCCCGCTTTCTAAATACTACGTTCATGATGCCGCTAAAGAGAAGCGTGTTCCTATTACTGACACCGCCAATTATAACTTGTTTTCCGAAAAAAAATTCAAAATAACAGAAAATGAAAAGGCTATGCGGATACATTTCGGCCAATACCCAGTAATGAAAATAAACTTCAAAAGCCCGGCAATCAGAACAGCAAATGATGCGGAAAAAGCATGCCGAAATGTCATTTCCGAAGCTTTTCAGCAACACGAATATCTAACGAAGAGTGAGGCATTGGAATCAAGAGAGCGTAAACTTTGCTCAACGTGGTCGAATAAGCCACACTTAATTGAAGACGTTTCGCGTAGTCTCCAAGAATTGTCCATGTGTTTACGGAAGCATTTTCAACGCAAAATTATCGTCTTAGTTGACGAATATGACTCGGTATGCGTAGAAACGATGTTATCGTTGTCTAATGATGAAGAAATTGAAAACACGATGCATCTCTTCGGCTCCATCTTGGAATTCCTGTTAAAAGGCAACGACGAAAATGTCGAACTAGGATTCGTTACGGGTATTTCGTACATTGGCACCGCAGAACTGGCCGGCTTGAATAATCTCAATTGTTATCGATTTTCAATGAATGAGCCGTTCTTCGAATTTTACGGTTTGACAGAATCAGAAGTAAATAAAGTACTAAGCAGTTTTCCAATGGAACATGAAATAGAAGAAGTGAAAAAGGAGTGCAACGGCTACGAGTACAACGGAAAAAAAATTTATAACTTTCTATCGGTGTTATCTTACCTACAAGAAGGAATTCTTTCAAATTATTGGTCCAAATCGGGCGTTTTGATTGGACTAACTGGAGCATTAAGATGCTCCAAAATTAAATACAATGTGGGACATCTATTGCAGGGAAATGCCGTGGAAATTGGTACCCTAGCCAAATGGGTTCCGAAAGAAATGGTTATACTAAAAAAATACCTTGAAAATCCGAATATTAACGACACCGATGTGAGCAGAGTGTTTGGTTTCTACCTTGAACAAGGGTATTTAGCAATCGTTCGACAGACAAGAAGCACCTTAGTTGTAAAAATTCCCAACCGAGAAATAAAAGAAGAATTTTCAAATCTATTAACGAAGTACTTCGTCGAAAAATGGAATGTCGATATGGAATCTATGAAAAATTGCGCTGATTCTCTCAATAACATATTCTGTGATCCAAGAAGGTATTTATGTGAAATACGTGAATCCTTGGATTCGATATTTAGTAGTGTAGTTTTGACTGATGGGCATCCTCTAAACGAGTCTGTTTTCCATCACATATTGTGTTTCATTATTTTACATACGAAATATAAATGTTGCACTAAACTATATCTTACAGATGGGAAAAGACTAGATTTGTGTTTCGAATGTTTCGGTGTAATTATTGAAATTAAATTTAATGGTACTTCGACAGTGGCTTTAAAGCAAATTTTAGAGAAAAATGATTGTAGTATTTTTAGTGATAGTACATATACTTCGTATGTCATCGAGAAGTACATGTTGATTAGCATGAATATTACTAAACGAAACGATGATGATCTATCTGTGAATTTGACGAGTTATCTGATTGATAATAAAAACATGAAACATGAAAGTATATTGTAACTGCGGTTATCGGTAGACGTTATATTGCCTTTTTTTTTTTTTTTTGTAATTCGCGATGTCTAGATATAACGTTGGAATATAGTTACGGTTTTTGTAGAATTCATTTTTCTAAAGTAATAAATTACGTATATTTTTTTGATATGGTTTGTTAATGCTGCACGTATTTGTCAGGTTGTCTTATCAAGACTTCAAGACTTACTTACTATAAAATAGACTGAAATAGGTGAAATACGTAACAAAATAAATATTTTTCGTGGTGACAGGGGTGTAGCGCAATGTGCATCAGTTTTTCAATTTGTTTCCAAGTTCAATATCATCTTCCAAAAATTTTCACTTTCACATTTTCTCAAAAAGTTTTTTCGAACATTCGAACCTAATAAATTTTTGCTTTCAGTTATTCAGTTTCAACCTTTCAACTCTAAAACGTTTCAACAAAATTTTTTTGATTTTTTTGTGCTCAACAAGGATAATATTCAAAAAATTGATATAATATTTAATAAATTAAATTATCACGTAAACAATTCAATTACTTACAATAGGTGGAATTTTATGAAATTAAATGAAATAAAAACATTAAATTTTGTAGACGAAACGTGAAAAAGTCTGAGGCTGAAAAAATAATGTTTGAATTCAAATAGGTTTTGTAGTTTGTGAAAATTCAAATTCAGTAGATTATTAAAAGGTATTTGAGAAAATTCAAAATTGGTGAGAATAAGAATTCAAAAAATATACATCTATAATCACGTTCAAGGCGGATTTTTTCAAATTGGAAAAAAAAAATTGAAAAAGTTGTAAAAATTTTGAGTTGAAAGAATTTTTTTTAAAAAACACAAAGTTTGTGAAATGAAGCTAACTCAAGCTAACTTCACACACGTTTAAAATAATTAAAATAATGATGTGACATTGACAATAAAAATAATAAATTAATGATTCTTGAAATCTTGATTGATCGATGATTTCTGAAGCTTGTACTAAGTTCATTCATGGATGATTTCAAAATCCGAACGTGTAAAACAAACATTTCGTATTCGATTCGAGTGATAAGGACTTCTGATAAACATTTTTGGCGAACTGTTGTTCGTCTGTTCGAAATTAAATCAATTTTCCATACACTGCTGAAAAACTATAATGTTACAACTCTATAGGTCAAAGCGTCGGTCCACATCGTGAATTCGTGATTTCTTTGCCACTGTCTCCTGAATTACGTCAACGTCGGTAACGGTAACACCAGATATCAACTATTATCAAAACTTGATTTAACGTTCAATGTCAATCATTTCACCCAACTTCTTCGCTTCAGGTGCAGGTCAGATCGATCGAAAGCTCTAATTACATTACATCAGATCAGTCGCGTAGTAACTTTGAATGTGTTGAAGAACTGCATCACTTCAAGATGGAAAAAGGAAAATTATCTGCGCAAATCGGACCCTCCATATTAAACGCAGATTTATCAAATTTGGCAGAAGAATCTCAAAAGTTATTGAATTATGGAGCTGATTACATTCATTTAGATGTAATGGATGGAACTTTCGTACCAAATATTACATTCGGCCATCCTTTGGTGAAATGTTTACGAAAAAATATACCAGACGCTTATTTTGAAACTCATATGATGGTTCAAGAGCCTCACAAAGTAAATATTTATATTTTCACTACAATAATTAGTGTACCTAGCTTAGATATTCTAAATGTTGATAATTTGTCAGTGGGTCGAATCAACAGCAGATGCTGGTGTTCAACTTTATACGTTTCACATTGAACCGTGTTCTGATGTACCATCCGTTTGCAGAATAGTTCGAGAAAGCGGGATGAAAGTAAAATTTATTTTTATATATTCAACTGAAGATTTGAAACTTGATTCTATAGGTGATGTCATAAATTTGTATAGGTAGGTTTGGCCATTAAACCGAACACACCAGTCGAGACTGTGGCTGAATATATCGATATCGCTGATATGGTGTTAATTATGACCGTAGAGCCAGGTTTCGGTGGACAAAAATTTATGGCCGATATGATGAGTAAAGTGAGATGGCTCCGGAATAATTATCCATTGTTAGATATTGAAGTTGATGGAGGTGTAGGGCTAGAATCGATAGACGCTTGTGCCGAGGTAAATCTCTTCACTTTGATCATTTTAAAATAAATCGATAAACTATGATTTTTTAATTCCTGTTTGTATGAAATTGTTTTAGGCTGGAGCTAATATGATTGTTTCTGGGACCGCTGTAGTTGCTGCTAAAGATCCGAAATATGTGATAGATAAAATGCGCAGCACCGTGGATAATGCGATCAGTTGTTATTCAATAAAAAGTGAGATTTGAAGATGCTTTTTAATAAAAGCACTTTACTCAAGAAATTGTTACCGAGGTTTTTTACTTAAAAAAACAATTACAAATTATTCCTTCAATTTCTTTGTGAAAATATTTTGTAAATGTTACTTTTTTTAAAATTAAAATTTCATTCTTTACGAAATTTTCTCTAATTCGAGTTATTTTGAAAACTTTCATTGCATAAATAAGACAAAAATTGTATTATAAAATGCATTCATATTTATTGATGTTAAAAGAATACAGATAGCTGTATTTGTTTTCTATTACAAAATGCCTACTATTATTATATCGAAACAAAATTTGTTCCGAATAAACGCAGGTAATGCACCATCACATGACATAAAAATTCAAATCAAGATTTCACTGAAAAATGCAGTCTTTATCGTCTTTCCTTTAACTGACTTAGTTATTGGCTTCTGTCTGTTATACCTCAAAAATATATGTAAAATCAGTGGTATTTCATTCAATTTTTTCTTCATCGCCACTAGGACCAGTTGTACCATTATCATGAGAATTGACTTTAGGACTAATTTTTGTCCGTAATTCTGCTAAAGTTATCAAAACAGCTTCTTCCGTTCGAATAGTCCGGCAAGCTTGTTCAGGACAAATATTAATATAATGATCAAATAATAAAGAGACATCATCAATTTCTAGAGCACTATCGTTTTCCAAAGCATATTCTAATCCTTGCACTCCTCCGAATACTATTAAACCGTGAGTGTATGGCTTAGCTTCAAGATCGAGATTATCGACACAAGTTCCTTTATCTGAAGTCCCCAACGTCAAATCGTATCCATCCGAGTAAGGTGATTTGGTGAAAATTTCATTGAGTGAATTAGCTATTCTAACCGTATAACCCCAGTACTTCCCGGTTTCTTTTTTCGGTGTCATAGGAGACACAACGGTACCGTAACCATTCTTCGTAGCTTCGTATGCTTTTGGGTGTAATTTTACAGTAACTCGGAAATGCGGTTCTAGCAGCTTGTCAACAATTATTGGTTTAGGAAGACCCACATCGACAAAAGAACCGCTGCCTGGTTTTGGTGGTGTAGTTAAAACAACGCCTTCACTAGAATATGAAATCGACTTGTTATTAAAGAACATGACGAATAAATGAATTACAATGCAACTCACCGAAAAATAAATTGATCATGTTTTCTTAAATGGTGAGGAGCATCTAGAGGATTTAGCAGTCCGGCATATTTCAAGGAATTCTGAATTGGAAACAAATATTTCCGAAGGTACTGTGGACATTCTAAAAACTGCAAGATCGTCGCCAATAGCTCGCAAGCATCTATTTTCTTGTAGTCTGTTGCCGCAGTGTAAGAGTTTTCCACTTTTCCATAGTCATCGAACACGATAATCTTTAAATAATTCTCAATTACTTTTATGGATCAGGACTAAAATAGCTATTCAGATAGAAGTTTACCTCGTCCACTTTATAGATACAAGCAGCTCTTGCAATCTGACCGGCTAGATAGGTCCGTAATTCGGGAGATTGGGCGTTATCTAAAATGGAACCTGGAAGAGCAATGCTCAACGTAGGTGTTTCTGTGACTGGAACTTCTTCCAAAGGTTTTACTTCTTTTTGCTTAGTGGATTTCTTCAATTTTTCTTCGGTTTTCTTTTTTTTCATTTTTCTTTTTATGTAATTAATATCTTCCCAAGGGTGCTTCTCTTTCTGTTTCACTTTTGGTGCCATATTTGTGGACTAAATGCGAGAAAGGATAGAAGATTTTTACAGAATTCGAATTTTTTGAATGGTTTCAATCGAAATTTTTGAAATCGTTTTATCTTTCGCGTTCACGTTTTTCTTATCAGTTTTTGGAATTTCATTAGGTTGCCAACCTAATTTAACACAGAAATAAAATGGCTACATGATTTTTGCTTTTATTGTTTCTCCATTTTTTACCATTTTTTTTAAAAATTTTGATCAAAACAAGTTTTTTAAACATTAATTAATTTTTTTAATTTTAATATTGTGTCCAAAATTCAGTGATGTAAGAGGGGACCCGGAACGAACGTATACTCTATTTTTGCAATTTCCAGTTTTGTGTATGGTATAACCTGAATTTTGTAAACAACTTTTACATGATACCACAACATATTTTTTGAACACAAAAAAATTCTCATTCTTCTTCTAATTTGACAGTGCGTCCGAAGGATTAAAGAAAAACAGAATTCTCTCATTCTTTTTCGTAGTGTTGGGAATAATCGATTATTTCAATAATCGATTAATCGACCCTAGAGATGTGCCTGGAAAAGTGGGGTGTTGAAAAGTACTTTTCATTTCACTTACTTTTCACTGAAAAGTAATTTTTCTTGAAAAGTACTTTTCACTCATGAAAAAGTCATGTGACATATCGATTGACAGTAGTTTTTTTCGCTGGTCACAATGGTGTACTTAGTAACACTGTATTTCCACTCCTAATCATTTTAGAATAATAATTCATCTTGTATCAAAGATAATCGCTCTCCAAATGCCGAAATAATTTGTAATGTACTAGTTTTCCTTTTTACTGTTTAATTTGATTAAATTAAAAATGACTAAAAAAAGACAGTTGTGGTCCACAGTCCACAACTGACGTTTTTTAGTCATTTAACTGAAATCTTGAATTCTTGATCTCGTTTTTGTCAATTTTTTAAAAAACGAGATCAAGAATTCAAGATTAAAGTTTAAACTTAATTCAAAAAAATATCATTATTAATAATAATAATTACCATCGATGTTACTAATTACTATTATTATTAATGATTTTTTTTTGAATAAGTTTAAACTTTAATCTTAAATTCTTGATTTCTCGATCTTGTTTTTTTCAATTTCAATTTCTTGATCTTGTTTTTTTTTCAATTTCATTTTTTTTTTTTTGATAATAAAGGAAGAGAAACGAAATAAATGAACATTTATTCATTATTTTCAAATGACTCTACAGAAAATATAGAATGATAAAATTAAAATTCATTAGGGTCATAATAGCCATTATAGGCATAGGGTCTATTCCTCTTTTCTTGTTTTATAATCTTGATTTTCCACAATACTTTCTTCTATCTTAATAAGTACCCATCAAGATTGTCATATATTTGAATATTTCTCACGTTATTTTCATAGGAAGTGAAACATTTGATGATTAGGGTACTTAACCACACTTTTCAAGCAAGTTTACCATACCATTGTGACCCTCTCAGTAAGCCCTTTCCAATGATATGTCACAAGGTGCACTTTTCACACTTTTCACACTTTTCAACCACTTTTCACTTTTCATTTCATCAAAAACACTTTTCACTGAAAAGGCACATCTCTAATCGACCCTCGATTATTTCAACCATCGATTAATCGGATTTCGATTAATGAAATAATCGATTATTAATCGATTAATCGATTATTTTTGAGATGTGCTCAATTCAGTGTATTTACAGAAGAAAAAATACAAAACAAAATCATTTATTCAGTCTAATTCGAATTAAACCTAAATTTGACACATGTGTGGCATTCAATTATTGAAATGTCTTCACAAAACGATCAATTTTTTTAAATAAAATTTTTTTTCCACAAAATGTCGAAGCACCATTGAAAAAAGAAAAAACTGAAAATAGAAATAGACCGATTAATCGATTATTTCATAATCGATTATTTCAAAAAATAATCGAACAATTAATCGATTATTTCGAATAATCGATTAATCGATCTTTTCGATTATTTTTGTCGATTAATCGACATTTTTGATTAATCGATTATTAATC